>SNQJ01S0178567.1:0-19657 GCA_010110895.2 Picea sitchensis | reverse complement strand
TAGAAAACCTTTTTGACCTAAGAGAAAGATTTAAAGGGACGAAAAATGAAAAAATAGGGAGCTCATACCCTATATACGAAATTATAAACCTAGGCACCCCTGAGAACCCCAAGAATGTCAATTTAGGTAAGGCAGTATCCAAAGAAGATAGGAAGGCTTATCTTAAACTATTTAAAGAATATCAAGATGTCTTTGCTTGGTCCTACCAAGATTTGAAAACGTATGATACTCACATTATCCAACAAATGATCCCATTAAAATCTAGAATCAAACCCTTCCAACATAATCTTAGAAAGTACCACCCATCTCGGGAACCCCTAATGTATCAAGAGTTGAAAAAGTTATTAGATGCTAATATTATCTTCCAGGTAAGACATTTGGCATGGGTTGGCAACCTGGTGCCTATTAGAAAGAAGTCTGGAGAAATTTGTTTGTGTATTGATTTTAGAAACCTTAACAGAGCATCAGAAAAAGATAACTACCCAGTGCCACCCATGGAACAACTCTTGTAGACAATATCTATCTCTAAGATATTTTTTGTCCTAGATGGTTTTTCGGGATATAACTAGGTCTTGGTTTCAGAAGATGATCGATTAAAAACTACGTTCCAAACCAAATGGGGGACATTTGCTTATAAACACATGCCTTTTGGGTTGATCAACGTAGGGGAAAATTTTCAAATGGCGATGGATGTATATTTTCAAGGGTTGATTAAAATATTTGTGGTAGTTTATTTAGATGATGTAACAATATACTCAAAAAATAAGAAATACCACATTCAACATTTGACTCAGATCTTTGAAAGGTGTAGGAAGTATGGAATATCTATAAACCCTAAGAATACCATATTTGGTGTAGAGGAAGGAAAATTCTTAGTTCATATCATATCTCGACAAGGAATCGACATCGATCCTAAGTGGATGAAAGCGATAACTCAACTCCCTTTGCCTCACAATAAAAAGGCCATGAATCCTTTTTTGGGAAGATCAACTTTGTGAGAAAATTTACTCCTGACTTCGTTGAAACTGTTAAACCTTTACAAAAAATGATTCGAAAATATGAAGAGTTTAAATGGGATAAAGAAAGGAGAGAAGATTTCAATAACATCAAAACTGCCATCTTCCAAGCACCAGTGCTTCGAAGCCCTGACTTTGGCAAATATATTTTCCTTTATACCTTTTCTTATGACCAATCCTTGGCTACAATACTTACCCAAAAAGATGATGAGGAAAATGAAGCACCAATGTATTTTATGAGCACTAACCTCCAAGGAGATGAACTAAACTACCTTCCTATAGACAAACATGCTTACATAGTATATAAAGCAGTCAAGCGGTTTAGATCAGATATCCTGAAGAATCATACTAAGGTCATAGTGCCACATCTAGTGGTCCAATATCTGTTCACCCAACATGATATGGGAGAAAGGAGGGGTAATTGGATGGAAATAGTTCAAGAATTTGATTTAGAGATAAAACCTGCCAAAATAGTAAAAGGACAAGGATTATTTAAATTCGTTGTTGAGGCCAAAGATTTTATCACCATGGAAGACCCCAGTTGGGAAAATGAACTATTGTTATGGTGTGGAGAAGATTTATACATACCTCCCGGGAAATAATCCTAGTATGGAGACTTGTTTTATCTCCTGCATAATGGAACTTATCCAAAAAACCTAAACCCTAGGGAAAGGAGAGCCCCCAGGTTAAAATCCACTCAATATCGCCTCATAAATTATGTGCTTTTCCACGTAAACTATGATGGAGTACTCCTTATATGTCTTGAACATAATGATGTAGAAAAGGTACTAAAAGAACTCCATGAAGGCCCGACAGGCATAAATTTTGCAGGAGAAACCACAGCTCACAAAATATTAAGGGTTTGTTATTATTGGCCAACTTTTTTCAGAGACGCTCATGCATATGCGAGGAAATGTAAATATTTTCAAATGAGCGCTAGTAGGGAAAAGAGACCATCCATTCCACTCTAGCCAGTGACCATATCTAGACCTTTTGAGTAATGAGGAATATATTTCATCGGCAAAATTACTCCAAATTCTTCGAAACAACATAAGTATATCTTAACTGCAACATATTATTTCACAAGGTGGACATAGGATATCCCTCTTACACACATTAATGAAAAGGTAGCGATCCATTTTTTAGAACAACACCTAATAACAGGGTTTGGGATGCCTTTCGTCCTCATTTTTGACAATGCTGCCTATTTTTCTTCCACATGCTTGAAAGAATTTTCCCTCGATAAAGGGATCATAATAAGATATTCTGCAAACTATTACCCACAAGGGAATGGAGTAGCAGAGTCAACTAATAAAAATATGGTGCGAATCTTAAAAAAGACAGTTGTTGAAAATAAAATAAATTGGCATAATTTACTTCATAATGCTCTTTGGGCTGATAGAGTGACACATAAACAAGCCATAGGAAACTCTCCATAATTTCTTGTATATGGGAAAGAAGCCATTCTCCCAAATGGGTTGTACCTTATATCTTTATAGCTTTCCCATGCATCAAGAGGTCAACCTTCATCCACTCTGCAACAAAGGATTGATACCCTTCTCATGTTGGATGAAGAAAGGGAAAAGGCTAAGGTTAAGTTCAACACTCATCAGTAGGTAGTTAAAAGATGGTTCGACAAACATAAGGCCAAAGAAAAAAGTTTCGAAGTAGGATACCTAGTCTTAAAGTGGGATAAAGCAAACGAGTCCAAAGGAAAACACTCAAAGTTCCAAAATTTATGGCTCGTACCTTTTCAAGTGGTTGAGAATATCAGAGAAGGAACATACTGGTTGTAAAATCTGAGGGGTGAGCCCGACACTCTCCCGGTCAACGACCAAGCCCTAAAACAATACTTCTCTTAAGAAAAAAGAAACAAGAGTCATTTTTTGATGTTATTTTTGAGTTTCTTTTCCTTTTTACATTTTGATCGAACAAAGTCTATGGGTTTAGGGGGGCAAATACCTTTTCTTTTCTTTATTTTGCTTGTTATTTTCTTTAATCAAGTTGTGTTTTGCAAAGTAGTGGTTGATTTTAGTAAAAATATTAGAATGAAATCTATTTCTAACCTGCACTGGTATGCAAAACAAGAGATACTGAACATACACAAAACTTTCAAAGAATATCTACATCTTGTCGTTGCAAGCATACTACCTTGGTAAATGAGGAAATATTCACCTAGTGGTCTGGTAAAGCCCAAAGGAAATGATGGCTAGTTGGAAAGGATCGCATGTACCTCTAGACAGAGTTAGTAAAGGCTTCACCTTAACTTTTCACCTTGCCAGTAACAAATGTACTCCTCTCCAACTTACTTGCGGATTTTCTGCCAGAAGAAAATGATCTATATTAAAAGGAGTGCAAAGTCGAAGAGGGTATGCAGATAACTCCGTTGGGGCTATGGACACTCACTAGCAGTGAAGCAAGGTCTGTGATGTCGATGTGACTCCGTTGGGGCTATGGACGCTTGCTGGTAGCAGAGTGACACTGTAGCAAGGGAATAATAATAAATAAAAATAGCCTAGAGCTAGTGGATGCCTTTCCCGACTCTTGTCAAAGAAGGGTGTGGGTCACGGTAAAGAGGAACGAAGGTGGAAAAAGGGCTGAACTCCATAGGTGGATCCAGATTCTCGAACCTTGGGAAGTTTTGTACATATTGATAGGATAGGATCTGTTGAAAGCAAAGCCAAATGGTTTCTCAATCAGTTCTTCTTTCACCAACTAAAGCCATAAGGAAGGAGATGAGATTCTGTTTTTCACCCATATAATCGCCATTTGTTGAGCACTCAACACACCCTAAAATTATTTTTGCGAAATCTTTTCTTTTTGGGTACCACTTATGATTTTTCTAAATCAGAGTTTGTATTATGAATGAATGTTTTTTTCTTCTTTCCTTTATATCATTAAACCTTATCATCGGCCTTTTTTTTGGGTTTTGACAGATTGATTTTTCTAAGTAACAATGCGCGATATGCCCGAAAGGTGCACGGTTTAAAACTTTTAACAATCGTTGATCGACGAAAATTGACCTGTAAGATAGTATTTTAACATTACCGAAACTCTTCGGCGTCGAAAAATTTCAAGAGGTAAATCACAAATGGAATAAACTGCCATTGCTGATTGTTGATCGATGACACATCTTCAACATTGGAAAAATTTGAGAGATGAAATTGCGAAAAAATTCCACTTCAATAAAAAATTCTTTGATCACCGATCGCTGATTATTGTTATGACATCGACGTCAGTAGAATATAGTGTGGAAACTAGACTTGTGTCCAGAAGAAATTACTGATTCTGAAGTAATGTTTCCCATGAAAAGGTCGAAATCAACCGCCACGTGTCCTTTCCATGTAAACAGTTTGTACGACGCAACCTGCTCTCCCTACATCATCTCTTGATGTTTTTGTGTCATGTCTATATCTCCAAGTCATAATTTCCACGTCAACATTATACAATTTTTTGGGTCGGCATCGTCGATTTCGGCTAAAGGTATCAATGAAAAAAAAAGACATTAAAGAAAAGCGTCGACATTGATCCGCTCGTTTACTATCGGCAGGTTGATAGGACATCATACAACAGAGACTTTTGTCAAATATCCCACATTCTACATCGACAATCCTAATCACTCTATGCTTTGTTTCCATTTCAATACCCTAGCTTTTTCCCCGACACCAATTATGCCAGTGTTGGAAATACGAGAAAGGTCGATAGTTGATAGGATGCTTTCGACAGGGATAAGATCATATTTTTATTTATTTAAGAGGATAATTCATGTTTCTTTCAACCCACATTACTATACCATGAGCTGACCAAATAGTATAATTTTTAATCCACCGAACAACTATGAAGTAACCCGCGCCTCCTCCGCCAATTTGCATTTTCATTTAATCTGAAGCGTGGTTAAGATTTAGTGATAGATTGTGCAAGGCACATTTATAGCCTTGAATTTAAGGATTGATGTGACAAGGTAAGTATTATCTCTGTTTAAATTATAGACATATTCAAACACTCCATTATGTGCACAAATATTTTATTCCCCAGAGAATTCGAAGGATCGAGAGAACGTGTCTAAGAGTTTACAACCAATGTTTAACTCTAATCCAGGTTCATCTTGTGCAAGGAATAGGTATGTGTTGTTTTCACCATTTCTACATTTGCAATTGCATCCATAATATTGTTAGAGGTTGGTATCTCACTTTGCTTGTTTGCATAAAATGCCTCCAAGAAAGCCGACAACCAAGTGCTCACCAAGGACGCCTAAGCTAAAGGAACCAGACTTCAGGGAAGGATCTTCGTCGAGTGCTACAAGGGCTTTGGATTTCTCCTCAAAGACAAAATCTGTTATCTGCACGTCCACCAAGAAGCAGTTTGTCTAGCCTCCGACGTTCAGTGACACGAAATTGACCACAAGGTCTAAAGTGGTGCTCCCACATTGGGGCTACCTATACACCAAAATTAGTTAGGAGGACTATCATGAGTTCACACCTCACATAAATCCAAATGTCCGAATTTTGGATGATGAGGTGTTTCCAAACATTCAGAGGTCAAATATGCATAGGGTGTCTATCCGGACCCCATTTCTTCCCTACATCGAAGCCTTGGGATGGATAATCGACCATGCCGACATGGTAAAGTGCACCATCAATAATGAACAAGGCAAGTGTGTAGATGTTTTCCTTCTGAAGGAGGTGCATAAGTACTACAAACTCAGAGACCTGGAGGAATGGCTAAACATAGACTTCGTGGTTAAGTTCTACGAGATCCATGGCACACATTTATTGCTAGCCTCGTGGTGGAAAAAAAGACAAGAAATTAAAAAACAGGAGCATTGGCTGGTACAACATAGTAAATCTACAGAAGCCATACATGTATATGACGACGTTAATCTGTCAACTATACAGAGAAAAGGATTCCTCCAATTTTTCAGAGGCATGGATGCCCTTAGCATACATCGTCGAAATTTCAGGGAGAAACTTCAATTGGGGAGCCATTATATCCAAGCAACTCATCATAAATATTTCACAGGCTCAAACACCAAAGGAAGGAGAGGTTCTGATTTTCTACATGGCATCCTACTTACTAGATGTAATTTGTGCAAGGAACATTTTTTCAGGTATGAATTTGAGCTGACATGTTTCCGAATTGTTGGTACATGTTTATTTCATCATATTGTGGAAAAATAGATATAAAAGATCATACACTTTAATATGCAATGAGTTCCTAGCCAGGGTTTACTTCCTCATTTTAGAAAAGAGTACCCTCGACTTTCGGTGGCGACAAAGAAGATGATCGCAAAAGTTGGCATTGGTACTTCGAAGAAACCAACACTTACATTAGAGCGTTCGGAGCTACTGGTGCACCCCAACTTCTCCCTGTTCATGTCTAGGACCACCCTATTTTTTGGGAGATATGCTACCAGACCATCTTGAAAAGCTACAATGCCTCCCTGGTCAAAGACAAGAAGAGAGCGTTCATTCTGTATGGTTTCCACATAGGATTCTACATGGTCAGGGAAACTGTGCATGCGAAATAGGAGGGGATCAATTAGCTCGAGTATCAGTTTCATACATGTCACTTAGACAAGAAATATTGCAAGGGCTTATTTCCCCAACACGCAACATAGGTATCCTTCTATTGGTTGTATGCTCATGATAATTTTGAAGACGAAATATTCACTGAAGGTGCCTAGGATTGGGAGGAAGTATTGCAAAGAAGGGCCAACCCAAATATGACTAATTTCAAGGCAATATCCCTATATGAGTAGGTTGATACAATAGAGCAGACAAATTAAGAATCTCTTATGGTCAGAGACGAAAGAAGAACAGTGGAAGCATCAGAGGAACGAAGGACGGGGATGTTATTACTAGAAGAATCCTAAAGAGCCATACAAAGGGTAGAGAAATATCTTAACCATTTTATTGAATCAATGAGGATTACCCTGACCAACATCAATGACCAAGAGGTAGAGACAAATGGCTCAAGTTCCACTCCACCAATGGAAATTTCCGATTAGGAAGAACCTGTCCAGGTGAGATCTTCGATAACAACTATAGTTTAGCAAAGGTCAACAAGAGTATCAAGAGAAACAGGGGTGCCAACCATTCTTATGGACCTCATTACTATATATGATAATGATGAAGGATCATAGGTTTCACACATATCTCTGGTTTTAATCACCCATGAGGAAATCCCAGGCGAAGTATCTACTTTGGCTCCCGATGAAATTGTACCAGAATCTCGGGAGGGTGGCCAGGATGCCACAATCACTTATGAGGATGAATTCCTTAGTTCAATGGAGAAATAGTTGATGGGAGAGACTCAACCACATGGTGCCAACTCCAATTATGACATGGAAAAAAGTGAGCAAGGAGGAACAATGAAGCCACTAGAAATTGGTACCTCACTAACCGAACCTTCAATCGGTACTAAGCTTCCCTCTACTCCCTCATCTGGAGTGAAGGCGCAATCGATCTTTAATACCATGTAGGATGACCAACCTACATAGCATCCAAGAAAATCCCCTGCCAAGGAGCCGAGAATGCTCGACCATGAAACGAAACAAGAACCAAGACAAGAAGATACCATGGAGCACCTAGACAAACTAGGAAGCCTGGGAAATATGTTGTCCTGGGGAGATCAACATATTTCAGAGCTTGTGGATGAAATCATCGATTTGTAGGCCATTGTTTATGATAGGAAGAGAAAATCCATGATGAAAAGGATGGTCAAGAAGAAAAACATCACATTGGATAACATTGTGATCATAACCATGGAAGAAACACTATTTGATACAGAGCATACTAAGATGACCGAGCTCATTGGAGATGGAATGGCCATAAAGGGTGCCACACTTGACATAGAAAAGAAGGATGAAGAGGAGGCAAATCCCATGAGAAAATAATTGGACCATCTTCGTCATTAGGATGAATGCTACCAAAAATCATCAGAGGTGGTGGTACTCTTAAAAGGCGAGTTCCGATAAATGTATGGGAAATTTAGAAGAGAAAAATACCTCTTCACTGCCCAAATAACGGTGGTTTGAAAAGGCACATCAGGCCTTAGAATGAATCGATTACATCAGTGAAATAAATAGGGGTTGTGAAGCAAAGGAGCATGGTATCCAAGTATTGATGGACAATAACATCACTTGAATATGCAAAGTATCCAAACATTGGGTGTCCATGATCCAAGAGCCTCAGTGAAAAATGCAAGAAAGGTGGGAAGAATGCGAGAATAGTTGGGAGAAAATCAACCTGGAAATGAAAGGCATCAATTTTCTAGAGTTTGGTCCACCTAAATATTTCACCGACTTACAAGATATTGTTAAAAAATGTGCATAGCAAGACCTGGCATGATAAACAGATATTTCGCAGACTTCAAGCATGATCCCGGGTCTGGCTAAGAATTTCATGAAATCCCCAATCAAAGATCTGGCAGTCTTACAACGCTCAAGTGTAAAATTGATCAAGTACAAGGAACAAGCAGTAGAGATAAAGGAAGTCCTCTTCACCCCGATAGATCAACATAGGTTCTCATATGAAAACACATGTTGAGACCTCTTCTCCCAGTGGTCTGAATATGATAGAAATAATCCACTGTAGTGAAAGGATCAGACGATCTTGGGAGAACAAAGAGAGAAATTTTCCACGTGCCATTTTGTTTCACTTAACATGACTTTTATTAGTGATTTTTAGCTTAGTTATTCTTTATAAATAGGAATATCAACCTCGTGTTTAGAGGTCGATGGTTTTGGAGAGAAAGATTTTTCTGAATTTTGTAATAGAACTATTTATGTGCAAGTTTATTTAATTGAGAAGTTTTGTTTAGAACCAAAGACACTTCTATCATTTAAGGCATGAATGTGTTTAGACCGAGGGGGATTATCTCCGTCTTCAGATTCGATATTTGCTGCTCTGTTGAGTAATAATTGTTGTACCTATATTTAAAGTTACCTTTTGATGATGTAACAATTCTTTTATTCTAAATTGATGACTAGAAATCGATTGTGTTAATATTTTGTTGGTGATAGAGTACTGTAAATTAATTTTCTTGCTCTAGCTTTTAAATCACATGTACGTTTCTTTTCTTTAATTATTATCTCAGTCGATGTTGAATGTCCACTAATTAAATGGTATTAATGCAAATTTTAATTTGTTTAGACATTTATCGTTTACATGCTAGGGTAAAGGTTATCCTAAACCTGGCCTTCAACCAAAACACATAGTTAGATTCTCTCTGTCATCTATTCTAGAGTTTCATCTTCCTTTTGTTTCAACGTTAGAAAAAGAACCAAAAAGAGAACTTCCTATCTCGAGGAGAAGGCTTAACAAAGAACACATACTAGTCTGTCAATCACATTTAAAGCCCATCGATAAAGCCAACCAGATCGCGAATCTAGAGAACCTTACCACTCATCAAACACTTATGAGTCTAATTGGGCCTCTTAGGAGGGTTTGGTTCCTGTTGTTGAGTTAAAGGGATTTCATACCCTTCAACACTTGGGATTAAGTGAAAATCAATATTTTCTGCAACCCTCGAAAATTTGCTTGAGATGTTTTGGGTGCTCTCCTCTTTCCTTTGAATAAAATGTAACATCATCAAGGTAAACCACTACACTTTGACCGATTAAACATTTTAAAGTGATGTCCATTTATCTTTGAAAGGTGTCTCCTACATTTATAAGACCAAAAGGTATCTTTCTGTAGGCATCTTTCTGTAAGCATAAGTTCCCTATTTAGTTTGAAAAGTGGTCTCTAATCGGTCTAGTTCTGCTACATGAACCTGGTTGTATCTCGAGAATCAGTCTAATAAGGATAATATTTGAGATCCAGAGATGAGTTGTAGGATTTGTTCCATTGGGGGAACTAGGTAGTTATCCTTGTCGAAAATGTGACTCAGATTTCTGAAATCTATAAAGATTCTTATTTCTCCCAACTTTTTCCTCACGGGAACCATATTAGATACCCAAGTTGAATGTATTACTTTAAAAATTATTCGAGCATCTAAAAACTTCTTGAGTTCCTTTTGTATAAGAGGTTCAAGAGTAGGATGAATCTTCCTAAGCTTTTGCTGAAACAACTTGATCCCTTCTTTGATGGGAATCACATGTTGTATTATTTGTGTGTCATAAGTCTTCAAGTTGTCATATGTCTAGGAAAAAATATCTCCATACTTCTTGAATAACTCTGTGAACGTATGTTTTTCTGAATCTGAACAATGGGTGCCCAAGTTGACATATTTAGACTGTTTAGATGTTCCTTAATTTACCAAAAAATGCATCATCGTGGAGCTGCTGGTATTCAGATTAGCCAGCCTCCTGAATTTAGATTGTAAATCAAATAACTTCTCAAGAGTCAAATAGTTCTTTGGGACACAATTTGTCTTTATCTTATCATTTTCTTCTAGATAAGCATGCAACTCTTGTTGGTGAATTTCATCATCGGTCACTGAGTTTTGGAATGTGTCTGAACTAGTAAGGATGTTGACAATTTCAGAATCACAGTCGAGTACTCTCCAACTTGTGACGTTGTTAGGTACGGATGGCCTGAACATTAATTCAATTGAAAAACCATCGTCAGGAGGCATGAACCTAGATGTTGCATTGGGAAAAATATCAACGTCTACATTTTGATCACGATGTATAGAATTAATATTAAATGCATCAAATGAATAAAGAAAATTCCATACCTCTTGCTGATATGCTTTCAGATGCGGAGACACGTAGTGAATAATATTTCTTACCTATCGAACAATAATATTTGAGTCACCAAAAACTTTCAAATGTTTTACCTCGAGGTCAATGGCCTTTTTGAGACCTTACACTAAGGCTTCGTATTTAGAAGTATAGTTGGTGCATTCAAATTCTAATCGACTTAATATCCTTTTTTTTCCTTGACTGGGGTCGACCAATACACATCCTATGATGACTCCATCCTTAGTTTTCTAATTGTCAAAGAACGTAGTCCACATGTTCAGGACGTCAGTTTCATTAGTCAAACTAAATCCTAAGTTAGTATGTACGGGATAGGTGCCATTATGTGCTCGTGGGAAGAGTCTTGATTTTAGTTTAGATGGTAACTCATAATTCTAGGCTTCATAACAACCATAATCAGTCTCAAAAAAATAGTTTCATAGGATGGAATGAGAAAAGCTAATAGGTTCATTTTTACCTTCTAATTCTGTCACTGTGTGCTTCACTATTAACCCTGATTTGATTTTCTTTACCTTTATTGGGTAGCCACAAATGAGACCAATCAATAGCAAAATAACCTTGGATTTTGGCTGACACATATTCAACATCGGCAGAATTCGAGAGATGAAACTATGGAAAAATTCCACTTCAACAAAAAATTCTTTGATCGCCAATCATTGTTATGACATAGGCATCGGTAGAATATAGTGTGGAAACCAGAATTATGTCCAGAAGAAGTCACCGATGCCGAAGTAATGTTTCCCACAAAAGGGTCAAAATCAACCACCACGTGTCCTTTTCGTGTAATCAGTTCATACGATGCATCCTGCTCTCCCTACATCATCTCTTGATGTTCCTGTGTCATTTGCCTATCTCCAAGCCAGAATTTCCACATCAGCATTGTACAGAGTTTTGGGTCGGCATCAGATATTTTGGCTAAAGGTCTCAACAAAAAAAGAAGACGTTAAAGAAAAATTCCAACGTCAATCCGATAATTTAGTATCAGTAGGTTGATAGGACATCATACAACGAAGACTTTTTTCAAATCTCCCACATTCTACATCGAAAATCCTGGCCACTCTATTCTTTGTTTCCATTTCAAGACCCTACGTTTTTCCCCGACGCCAATCATGCCAGTGTTGACAATATGAGAAAGGTTGATAGTTTATAGGATTCTTTCGATAGGGATAGAATTGGATTTTGTTATTTAAGAGGATAATTAATGTTTTTCTCGACCCATGTTACTATCCCGCACACCGACCAAGTAGTAGAAGTTTGAATCTATCAAAAAACTATGAAGTAACCCTCTCCTTCATCGCCAATTTGCATTTGCATTTAATATCGAGCGTGGTTTAGATTTAGTGATAGATTGTGCAGGGCGCATTTACAACCTTTAATTTAAGGACTGATGCGACAAGTTAAGTATGCTCTCCGTTTAAATTAAAGACATATTCTAACGCTCCATTCTGCACACAAATCTTTTATTCCCCAGAGCAGTTGAAGGATCGAGAGAGCGCGTCTAAGAGATTACAACTGATTTTTAACTTTAAACCAGGTTAATCTTATGCAAGAAGAGGTATGTATTGTTTTCACCATTTCTACATTTGCAATTGCATCCATAATACTGTTATAGGTTGGTATCTCACTTTGCCTATTTGTAGAAAATGCCTCCAATAAAGTCGACAACCAGGCACTCACCAAGGATGCCTAAGCTAAAGGAACCAATGGTCGGGGAAGGATCTACACTGAGTGTTGCAAGGGAGTTGGATTTCGCCTCAAAGACATAATCTATTATCTGCACGTCCACCAAGAAGTAGTTTATCTAGCCTCCAACGTTTAGTGACACAGAAGCGACCACATGGTCTAAAGTGGTGCTCCCGCATTGGGGTTACTTGTACAACAAATTTAGTTAGGAGGACTATCCTGAGTTCATGCCTCACAACAATCCAGATTTCTGAATTTTGGATGATGAGGTGTTTCCAAACATTCGAAGGTTAAATATTCATAGGGTGGATAGTCGTACCCCAATTATTCCCTGTAACGAAGCCTTGGTATGGATAATCGACCATGCCGACATGGTAAAGTGAACCATAAAAAATGAACAAGGCGAGTGTGTCGATTTTTTCCTTCTGACGGAGGTGCAGAAGTACTACAAACTTAGAGACCATGAGGAAAGGCTAAACACATAATTCGTGGTCAAGTTCTACGAGATCCATGACACCAGCTGATTGCTGGCCTTGTGGTGGAAAGAAGACAAGAAATTCACAAAAATTATCATTGGATGGTACATCTATCGACTATATGTATCTGATGGGGTTAATCTATCGACTATATGGAGAGAAGGATTGCTCCAAATTTTCAAAGGCATGGATTCCCTTAGCACACACTGTGGCAATTTTGGGGAGCAACTTCAATTGGGGAGCCATTATCTCCAAACAACTCATCATAAATATTTCACAGGCTTAGACACTAAAGGAAGGAGAGGATTTGTTTTTCTACATGGCATCCTACTTACTGGATGTAATTTGCGCAAGGAACATTTTTGCAGGTATGAATTTGAGCTGGCATGTTTCCGAATTGCCGATACATGTTTATTTCAACATATTGTGGGGAAAAATATATAAAAGATCATACACTTTAATATGCGATGAGTTCCTAGACAAGGTTTACTTCCTCATTTTTAGAAAAGAGTGCCCTCGACTTTCGGTGGTGACAAAGAAGATGATAGCAAAAGTTGTCCACTAGTACTTCAAAGAAACTAACACTTACATTAGAGTGTTAGGAGCTACTGGTGCAACCCACCTTCTCCATGTTCATGTCTCAAATCACCTTATTTTTGGGGAGATATGCTACCATACCATATTGCAAGGCTACAATGCCTCCTTGTTCAAAGACAAGAAGACAACGTTCATTCCGTATGGTTTCCACATAGGATTCTACATGGTCAAGGACACTACACATGCGAAACAAGAGGGGCTCAATCAGATCGAGTGCCTGTTTCATACAAGCCACTTCCACATGCATGATCCCAAGGGATTAGTTCCCCAACATGCGACATAGGTATCCCCCTATTGGTCGTATGCTCATGATAATTTTGAAGATGAAATATTCACTGAAGGCACCCAGGATTGGGAGGAAGTACTGCAAAGAAGGGCCAACTCGAATATGACTAAGTTCAAGGTGATGTCCCTAGACGAGCAGGTTGATACAATAGAGTAGACAACTCAAGAAGCTCTCATGATCAGAGACGAAAGTAGAACAATGGAAGCAACAAAGGAACGAAGGAGGGGGATGTTGTTACTAGAAGAAGCCCAAAGAGCCATACAAAGGGTAGATTAGGATCCTCCACTTAACCCTTTGATTGAGCCAATGAGGATTACCCTAATCAACATCATTGAACAATATGTAGATAAAAATGGCTCAAGTGTCGCTCCACCAACAAAAATTGTCGATTAAGAAGAAACTGTCCAGGTGAGATCTCCGATAACAACTGCAGTTCAACAAAGGCCAACAAGCGTATCAAGAGGAACATGGGTGCCAACTGTTCTTGTGGACCTCATCACTACATATGATGATGATGAAGGATTGAAGGTTTCACACATATCTCCAGTTGTAATCACCCAGAAGGAAATCTCGAGCGAAGTATCTACTTTGGCTCACGATGAAATTGTACTAGAATCTCAGGAGGGGGGCTAGGATGTCGTAATTGCTTCTGAGGTTGAATTCCTTAGTTCAATGGAGAAACAACCGATGGGAGATACTTGACCACATGGTTCCAAACCCAAAGATGACATGGACACATGTGAATAAGGAGGAACAACGGAGCCACCAGAATTTGGTACCTCACTAGCCGAACCTTCAATCGGTACTGAGCTTCCTTCTACCCCTTCATCTAGAGTGAAGGTGCAATCGATCTCTGAGACCATGTAGGATGACTAGACTACAAAGTATCCAAGAAAATACCCTGCCAAGGAGCCGAGCATGATTGACCATGAAACACAACAAGAACCAGCACAAGAAGATACCATGGAGCACCTATACACACTAGGAAGCCTAGGAAATACGTTGTCCTGGGGAGATTAGCATATTTCAAAGCCTATGGATGAAATTGTCGACGTGCAAGCCATTTATTATGACAAGAAGAGAAAAATCGTGATGAAAAGGATGGTCAAGAAGAAAAAACCCACATTGGATAACACTCTGCTCATAACCACAGAAGAAACACTATTTGATATAGAACATACTAAGATGACCGAGCTCATTAGAGGTGGAATGTCCATAACGGGTGCCACACTTTATAGATAAAATAAGGATGAAGAGGAGGCAAATTCCATGAGAAAATAATTGGACCATGTTCATCATCAAGTTGAGTACTACCACAACTTGACACAGGTGGTGGTACTCTTAAAAGGCGAGTTCCGAGAAATGTATGGGAAATTTAGAAGAGAAAGAGACCTCTTCACCGCCCGGATAGTTGATCTCCAAGAAGATACTTTAATGGGTATGGAGAAATCCAAAGATATGCAACGATGGTTTGAAAAGGCACATCAAGCCTTGGAACGAATCGATTACATCAATGAAATACAAAAAGGCTGTGAAGTAGAGGAGCATGGTATCTGAGTGTTGATGGATAGTAGCATCACTCGAATATGCAAAGAAGATGAACATTGGGTGTCCATGGTCTAAGAGCCTCAATGAAAAATGAAAGAAAGGTGGGGATAATGAGAGAAGAGCTGGGAGAACATCAACCTGGAAATGAAGGGCATCAATTTTCCAGAGTTTGGTCCACCGAAAGATTTCACCGACTTACAAGATATTGTTAAACAACATGCAGAGCAAGACCTGGCATGGGAAACAAATATTTTTTAGAATTCAAGAATGATCCCGGGTCTGGCTAAGAAGTTCATGGAAGCCTCGATTAAATCTCTAGCAGTCTTACAACACTTAAATGTAAAGTTGATCAAGTACAAGGAACGAGCATTAGAGATAAAGGAAGTCCTATATACCCCGATGGATCAACATAGATTCCCATATGCAAACACATGCGAAAACCTCTTCTTCCAGTGGTCTGAATATAATAGAAATAATCCACTGCAGTGAAAGGATCAAATGATCTATAGAGAACAAAGAGATAAATATGCCACGTGTCATTTTGTTTTTCTTAACAAGAATTTTATTATTGATTTTTATCTTAGAAATTATTTATAAATAGGAAGATATACCTCAATTTTAAAGGTCGATGGTTCTCGAGAGAAACATTTTTATGAATTTTGTAATAGAACTATTTATGTGCAAGTTTATTTAATTGAGAAGTTTTGTTTAGAACCAAATACACTTTGATGCAGGAGCATCATAAGGGCGTGCAAGCATATCCAACAACGAGCCAACGCGGAGATAAGAGACAGTTGGAAAAGCACCGAGCACATTTTTTGAAAATGTTTTGAAATATTAATGAAGTCATTAAGTGGAGGCATGCTTGTATTATTGTAAGAGGACCTTGAGTGATCCGCTCTCGTCCATAGTAGATAGGAGGCATTTATGTGTAATGAATGTAAGTAAATAGAATTTAATGCTTAGATTAAATAGTTTAGAGCGTAAGAGGGAGAACGAGATATAGACACCCTCGTAATGTATCATTTGTAACATTATCATTTTCAGTAATAGAGAGCATACAGAGCTGGAGCAGAAAACTGTGTTTGAAAACACCCATGTACAATGATTCGAATTAATAGAAGGAGCCTTAATTCAGACTCATGGAGTCATGGTTATTTTCTGTATGCGTATGCTGAATGGTATGTTCATGGTCATTTACTCTTTCTATTTTACACATTTTCTTTTATGTTGTGTATGAATGATTTCTTGTTAAATGTCTGAAATCTGAGAGAGAGGGAGAGTAAGATAAATGAGTTTCAATTGTTTCTTTGTCTGAGCGAGAGTTCCTGCAAGGAGTGTAGTTGAATTGTCCACAAGGAGTGCATTGAAAAAGGGTTCAAAGGTTTGTCTTTGAAAGCTTAGATAGGATAGTTTTTGTCCTCATTTTCTCAGAAGTGCAGTTAGGCACTGGAGCCGTGCAAAGTGTGCGCAGGCCAAGAATAGTTTCAGGGTTTGTAAGACCTGGAGGACTATTGAGAGACTACTGCTGCAGGGAGTGCTAGAGTCGAAGGACTTCAATTCATTGAAGTAATTGAAGAATTTTCCACAAGGAGTGCGTGCATGACTCTTCTTTAAGACTCGGAGTTGGAGAAATCTTAGGAGGGATAGAGTCCTCATAGTTGTCGAAGAAAAGCACAGAAGGTTGGTGCCTTGAGGCATTGAAAGGAGGCATCGCAAGTTTATGTTGCAGGCGGTTAAGTTCTGTGGCAAGACACCTTGTTTAAGAGTGCAGAAGTTCTTGAAGGGAGAACGGACGGTCGGAATTCTCCGTGGAGAATTCTCGAAGTCCTGTGAGCCGTCAGATCTTGCAGAGGAGCAAAGAGGTTACAGGGTGTTGTTCTGAAGCACAAATCCTAGGATAAATCGGATCGTAGATATGAGCCAACGAGGGTCATTGGATCCACTCGTTATATTTTCAATTCGGGATTTTGTAGGTCAAAGGACCGAAGTTTCGTCATTTGGATTCATGAAAATGCGAAGTCCGGAAACCTGACGAAAGGTGGAAGGTCATGTAGCGGGGAAAATACCTTGGACACGTGTTGAAGTCCGAGTAGATTGGGATTTTGGGGTTCGAAAGGACAAGGGTGAGCCGGGGCTTTGGCTGAGCAAATATCCAAAACACGGAAAGGAAACGATCGTCATAGAACTTCAGAGTTCCGGGTTCGGGAAATCGACATTCACATCGACAAGGAGCGGAAACCCTCCATATTTCGATTTTCGAAAATCGTGAAACAATGGCCTAGTCCATCGATGATCGGGAATCGGGAATTCGGGATTCATGGTATCAAGAGGTTTGGGAATCGAGAGTCTAGGACTCCCGATACCAAAATTCTGAAGTCAACACGGGCGTGTAGTTCGAGAAGAGGTGACAAGTGGCAAGGAGCCCACGTCAGCTGGAGAGCGTAATTGCAGTGACACGTGGAAAGGACAAGGGTTGTGGGAACTCGAAGGAAGAGCGAAAAATAGTGCTGACCGTTGGATCAGTGAGGAAACCTAGAACTGTTGATCTCTTTGTAGAGGCAGAGCATTTGGGTTTCAACGGTTTTTTTTCAGGACTTGGCACATCGGGATTCAGAGGCCAGAGAGCACAGAACGCTTGATTGCAGGACTCACGATTTCACGAAGTTCAATCTCCCGAAGCGTGAAGGGGGAATTCCACGAGGTTTTGCCGTGGGTGCAGATTTTCCTGAAGGGGAAATAGAAGAGCCAATTGCCGAGAGCTCTTCGGGCCAGTGGAAGAAGAACGATCTTGTGTGCGTGGACTTCTGACCTGCGGGTTGGTAGGGCTGCGCCAGGTGTGGTATCGTGAGCCTAATTATCGTTTGTATATTTCAAGAAGGAAAAGCAAAAAGGAATTTCAGCCATGCCGCTGAGGAGAAGGGACAGACAAACACCCGATTTTCCAGAGGATAGGGAGGTGTCAAGAGAAAGAGGTAGGCAGGTGTCGAATCCAGCCATGGAAAGAGATATACATGAATTACACGCCAGAGTCGTGGACATGGAAATAAAGAAGAGGCGCACAACCAATATTGGAGATGTCAGTGAGTCCGAAAGCGAAGATGACGCTGGACATGGAGAAGAAGAAATTGCAGCAGAAGATGCAGCAAATGAACGCTTGATTAGAGCTGTTGCAAGAATGAGTGCAAGAGACAAAATGGACATTCTAGTTTATGAGGGAAACTTGGATGTAGAAGAGCTTCTAGATTGGATTAGAGCTCTGGACACGTATTTTGAATATGAAGATGTCGAAGAAGACAAGAAGGTCAAACATGCTGTCACGAGACTTAAAGGACATGCAACATTGTGGTGGGATGAACTACAAGCTGACAGACGCTGCCAAGGTAAGCAGAAAATCAAGAGTTGGGATAGGATGATTGCAAAAATGAAGGTAAAATTCATTCCCAGAGATTACCAAATTACTTTGTTTCGAAGAATGCAGAATTTGAGACAAAATCTGATGACAGTGAAGGAGTACACTGAAGAGTTCTACAGGCTGAACATTAGAGCAGGTCATCGTGAAAGTAATGATGAAAAGGTTTCGAGGGATATGAATGGCCTAAGATACGAAATTTAGGATGAGATGAGCATGATGACCATCCGAATGGTGGAAGATGCTTATCAAATGGCTCTAAAGGCGGAAGAGAAGCTGAGCTGAAAACAAGGTCAAAGAGGCTGAGGCAGAAGTCAATCCAGGGGCAAATCAGTCGTCCAAAATAGAAATCAGAAGCCTAAGGAAGAATGGAAGAAACCTTAGATTGAGAGAGGTGGAAGCTCACAGAAAGGGAATTATGCTGGACAGAGAAGGCAGTATGCTGATCAGAGTGGAGAGTATGCTGATAACAACATTTTTCCTCATACTAGAGGTAGAGGAAGAGGAAGAGGTGGAGTGATAAAATGATTCACATGCAGAAAAGTCAGACACAAGTCTTATGAATGTCCAGACAAGAAGAAAGAGGAAGGAGAGGCTCACATTACCGAAGCTCAAAGGCGGAATGTTGAGGTAGAGGATGATGAAGGCAAAAGATCGTTGATGATGCGAAAATCTCTTTTGACACCAGAGAAGGAGGTGGAGAGTTCAGTCCAAAGAAACAAACTTTTTCGGACTGCGTGCAAATTCAAAGACTGGAAATGTAAAGTTATTGTAGACAGTGGTAGCACGGATAATCTCATTTCAACAGAGATGGTAGAAAAGATGGCGCTGGAGATGATTGATCATCCAAGCCCATACAGAGTTTCATGGTTGCAAAAAGGACATCAGGTAAATGTCACTAAGCAATGTTTAGTTGAGTTTATAATAGGAGGG
>SNQJ01S0178566.1:19667-32414 GCA_010110895.2 Picea sitchensis | reverse complement strand
CTGGATCAGAGGATCCTTTGTCATGTTTGACCTATTTTTGGGACTTCAGCAGGCTGTCGAAAGCGGAGCGCAAGACGAAGTGGAGATCGTGGGATCTCGACCCCTTTTAGGGATTTTTTGGATTTGGGATTATGTAATGGGTATGGAGATGTCGTCCCATGGGTTTAACCATGTTTAGGCCTGATTTTGTAATGTATAAATAGATGCTAGGTGATTTAGAGAGTATGAATGGCTAAGTGTGAATGACAAGCCATTTGTAAGTGGTGCTAAGTGCAAGTAACAGTTGTAAGTGCTTTGGGTATGTTTGTTTGCAAGGATGAGTGCAACTGGTTGTAAGGGACTGTAGGTAGGCTTTGTGATGTAACCTAGCTTGGGGAAGGAGGATATAGCGAAGAGTGCGCAAATCACCTGTCCTCTGTGAAGTTGATCTGAAGGCTTTGTGCATGTAAGCATATTGAAGAAGGATAATAAAGAAGATCAAGAGTTGGTGTACGTAGCCCTAGGGTGGGAGTGAACCACATACATCCTTTGTTGTGAATGCTTTATGTGATGCATTAATGTGTTTATGTATTTACTTGCTTAGTCATTTGATATAGATGAATGATAGGTAGATCTGTTGTTGCTTTGTGCTTAATAGTGAGAGTAAATTCTAGATCTGACCTGTGTGAATGTGATTAGTGCTTGAATCTGCTAGATATGATCTATTTCGTCATGCTAAGTGTTGTTAGATGCTAGATCTGGTTGAATACTGCAATGATCTGTAATTAAGGTAATTACCTGCAAAGTAGATATTGGTTAAACATTGATGAACTATATTGCTAAGTGCTTTGTCAAGGTGTTACAATCACAGATATGTGTCCCAACTAAGGTACCAGACATTGGAGTTCTGCAACCACCCCTGCCTCTACCCCGGGTGAGACTTCATCTGCTTCGCAGGTGTTTCCGAAAGGGCCAATAGTTAGGGTTTTGTTGGTGTGTTGTTGTAGCGTTGAACCCTGGGTCTGCCCATGTGCCAACAAATGGTTTCATTGCCAGGACCTGAATCTGTGATTACTGGGAACTGAGGAAAAAGAAGATCTATGTGAAGATCTGACATGAAATTGTGGAAGGTCTGTGCGCAGATCTGTTGCCCTAGTGCGCAGTATTTTACTTAATCTATGAAGCTCTGTGCTAAGAAAATAAGTTTGATATGAAGAGAAGAGGTAAGATCTGGAAGCTTTGTGCTTTGTTAAAGGTAAGATTACTGGAAATTTTTGTTTCAAAAGTATGGATCTGGGTATGTTTGATAAATTTTGTTGTAGCTTGAAAATTAGGGCACAACTAGATGAAAGAAGGTTTGATTTGAGTATATCTGCTAAGAATAGTGAAAGATGTGTTATACCTATGCATAGAAAGAATGTTTGGACTAACAAATGGATGCAGGATCCTAGAAAGAATTTTTTGCAGGTTAAATACTATGATCCTAGTGCGCAGTACAGGAAAGGTTGGGGATCATTTAAGAGAAAGAGAGGATTAACCCTTTGTTATAGTTGCGGAATACCGGTTCATCTGGCTAAGGAATGTCCTGGTAGAATATCTAGTTGTCTTTGTTGTAAATCTATGGACCATGATGTTTTGGATTTCCCTAGAATGATTGCTAAGCTTCAAAAAATGAATATGGAACAAGTAGACCCTGAGAAAGGTTAGGAAACTGAGACCTTGGCAGAACCCCAGAAGGAATCAGAGACTGTACTATTACAGATGAAAGAAATATTGAATGACCACCAAGATACTAATCTATCAGAGATCTTAAAAGAGAAAGAGAAAATAGAAGTAAGAATAGGAGACTTCGACATTGACCTTGTTTTGGATGAAGAAACACAGGTGAATGTCATGATAGAAAGAACTTGGGAAGCTATAGGAAAGCCTGCTATGATTCCTTCATTGGGAGGAATAAGATTATTTAGAGGAAATATGATAACCCTATGTGGAAGACTTACCTAGATATATATGAGTACCCATGGAACTTCGACAAAAGAATATTTTGAGGTTGTTAAATTTATTGAGAACAACGCCCCATTTTCTATGTTACTAGGAAAAACTTGTATTGAAAAGGATTAGGCCAGAAGGAAAGAAGAAGAATTCTTAGAGAAGAATAAGTAAGAATTAAAAGATTTCATGACTAGGAGGATCATATAGTTGATTGAAGAACAGGAGATCAGATCAAATCTATTTAGGACCAGAGACTTGGATGTTTAAATTGAAAGGACACACAAGGACTTGAGACACCTATATGTACAGGAGAGTAGAGCATCTACCCCAACTAGAGAAGAAGTATTACCCATGCAACCTACGAAGGAATCTCAACAATGCAAAGTTACGATGCCAAAAGAAGATAAGAATCAGAATGGAAAGAGGAATAACGAGACAAAGATTACCAGGAAAAAGGCTAGAAAGATCAGTAAGAAGAGAGCAAAGATCGAAAAGTTACAAAAGGGTCTAGAGGGAACTTTGCAAAGGGAAAATTTTCAAAATAGGAACTTCGTTAGGATATCAGAACAACGTCACATGGCACTTCACCATGGTGAATAAATATAGCCGTTGGAAACAGTATAACTGTTAGACCAATGCCACGAATGGTTAGAATGAAATTTATGGCCAGGAAGCTCGCCATCAGACCGTTGGGACTACGCCACAATGGGAAGAAATGAATTAATGAAGGCTTCTCACCTGTTATAGAGATTCATTACCTAGTTCTCTACTTATTTCGTCGACTGTCTCACCGAGAACACTTTTGTGAATTTTATCAGAGAGAACTCATTGCTATTGCGCTGTGATTAATAACATCGACACCAGTTCTATTGTTTTGAGCATTCATTCATTCATCCGATCTAAGCATGTATGTCAGACAAGCTTAGCGCCATGGAGAAAATCGTCAAAGAATTTCTCATCGACCTCATGGAAAAGAAAGTAATGTATGCAAGTATTCAAACGTCATCGATGAGAGGAGTACAAGGCTCTTCGTTGACTAATAGCTGATCCAGGCCATCCTGAGTTGTCACAAAAAAGATAACCAAGCACAGAGATGACCTAGCAAATGCGAAGCTGATCCCGACCATACTTGTTGACTGCATCCCACCTCTAGACGGTGCAGTGAGTCGTGATAGTGTGCTGAGATATTTTGATTACACCATGGTTACTGCATACCTTCTGAAGGGGATACATGCAGTTCAATCACAACAGGACAAGATCACAACGTTGAAGTTCAGTGACTTCAACCTAGGAAACCGCAAGAACCATAGTATTCTTTCCCCATATAATACTTGACTAGGACGAAGGGAAAGAACTCGAAAATAATCCCACATCCATGGATGATGAACCTCACGCAGTCCACCTTGTTGAATGTAATGAAAATCCCACACTTTGGAAGGCACCAGAAAGTTAACGCCTGTGTCAAGATCCTACTTTCATGTTACCATGGCAGCTACTTATGGCTAGACCGCCGTATCAAAATCAATCCGACGTTGATCCATAGGATCACCGGATTGAGTATGCAAGGACCCGACCTACAAGACTTATATCCAAGAAAATCCACATATTGCACGTTAGCACAAAATATCAAGGATACCTATGACGATGTTGAGAAGGGGACGCGAGGCTACAAGGTAGCTTCCACCCAGAATGGCGCAATGCACCTAGCATGCCAATTAATCGCAAGAAATCTCGTAAGGAAGAACAAACCCACGTAGGTCACAAGATTTATCATTGACCTCATGGGGAAATGTGTAGAAGGCCTATAGATGAATTTGGAGAAGTACCTAGTTAATCAGCTAGAATTAGACTGCCACAAAGCACATGATCAAGGCTATGATTTCCACTTTAGCTGGTTCTTGATCCTCATCACGTTTATTGCTTGGGATATACTGGAAGGTGCGATCTTCCTGGATATTGAACCATTTGAGCCACTCACTGTGAAGTTCACCACACTCTAGTACTCAAGTGACATGGGAAACCAGTGGCAGTCGAACACAGTTTTTCACACATATTATCTCCAGCTGAAGAGAGCCATCAAACTTTAACCTCGCATGACACTGAACAACCTACAGTGGTTTAGACCCCTCATGAAGTTCTGTGCAGATTGACACTTAATTTATATTACTGCGTGAGCAGACGAACATAAGGAGGAGCTTCATTTGTACTATAAGCTCACTGAAGAGGACCTCGAGGAGATCACCAAGGATTGGTCAACAAACCTCCTTATACCCAGTGACCCTACAGATATGTTTGACCCTGAAACTAATAGCTTAGAGGCCAATCACAAGGAACATGACACACCCGAACCCAGCAAAAGGAAGAAAGCCGAAGAATTCCAAGACTTAAGCAGTGCATTAGAGAAGATTGCTTCAATATCACCTAACCGAGGGGGTGACGACGAAGTAGAAGAAATAAATAGAAAAGAAGATGAGCGGAAGCAAGGCGAGGTAACACCACCTAGAGATGAGGCTAACCCCTTGAAGAAGAGGAAGGTTTCTCCCAAGAAACCCTCTTCCTGGAAGAAATCAAGAGCCACTTTGACCAACATGCAGACTATGCTCACTGTCAATGATTTTGACTTCATCATCGCAGTTGTAAATGATGCCTCGTAGGAAATTTTGTAGAAACAAGAATTCAAGTAGGAGGATATGTACGACAGAATTGAGGTCAATATCCAAGGAGTAAAACAGGCCCTTCAATCCAGTCACACAATTTCCACTGCGCCCCTACCATCGGGAGAACCATAGTTGGGAGATGAGCCAAACCAACTCCAACAACTAGCTTATGCGACCGAAGCTCGCCTTCATTGCGCACAAGAAGAAATAGAAAAAGCCACCCAGGCATTGAAGCAAGTACAAGAAGTAATAGTAGAACAATGTCGAGTTGCAGAGCAGGAGAATATTTCTCTCCAGACAAAGTTTGAAGAGGAGAAATAACAAATTCAACAGGAAAAAGAACAGTTTCTCGCAGAGAAACTCGAAGTGAAAGAAGTAGTCAACAAAGTGATTTTCTCCATGACAGGTTTAGATACAAAGGTAGAATATTGAGTTTCACATCAAGTAGACCCGCTCACAGAATCTATCTAGCAGCTACAAAAAATAATAGAAGAATTAGAGCTATGCACAGTGCCCAACACCCCGCAGGATGTGAGGGATCAAAGAGATGCAACTACTCGAGGCACAATTGAAAGAATCAAGGGCCTCGCATTGGAATGTAAACAACTGAGTGATCGTAGTGCCCAGACGTATGAGTGACTCACTGATAATCCAGAACTGAAGACACTGGAGTCAAATCTCCAAGAGGTGAAGTATCAAGCATAAACAATATAGGTGCAGTTGAATCCCCTATCAGTTGTTGAAAGAATGAAGTGATCCCAAGAGCAGTGCACTGCTCAACAGCAGGTCGACGCCATTTAGAGAAAATTCATGGAAGTGACTTAGAGGCTCCAACCTATACAGGATGAGGCTTGCCAACTGTTCGTAGAGATTGAAGGTCGAGGAGCATAACTAGAACAAGTCGTCACTGCAGCAGAACAACGCCTAGAGGGACTTGTCAACGGATTTGTAATCCAAGACTTCGTTGAAGAGGAGGTTGTGGCATAGCAACAAGTCGAAGAAACTCAAGCCAAGCTCGAGGCTTTTGAGGAAAAATTATCCAGATCAAAGTCACTCGGGACGAGTCACAGGTGAGTGTTGGGGGCCTATTGGCCCTTGACCAAGTTTTGAGGATCCTTGGTCATGTTTGACCTATTTTTTGGACTTCGACAGGATGTCGAAGGTAGAGCACAAGACAAAGAGGAGATCGCAGTATCGTGGCCCTCTTTTAGGGATTTTTGGATTTGGGATTATGTAACGGGTATGGGGATGTTGGCCTATGGGTTTACCCATGTTTAGGCACAATTTTGTAATGTATAAATAGATGTTAGGTGATGTAGTGAGTATGAATGGATAAGTGTGAATGACAATTCAGTTTTAAGTGGTGCTGAGTGCAAGTAACAGTTGTAAGTTCTTTGTGTATGTTTGTTTGTAAGGCTGAGTGCAAGTGGCTGTAAGGGATTGTAGGTAGGATTTTTTTTGTAACCTAGCTTGGGGAAGGAGGATCTAGCGAAGAGTGCGCAAATCTCCTGTCCTCTGTGAAGTTGATCTGAAGGATTTTTTCATGTAATAAGACTGAAGAAGGCTAATAAAGAAGACGAAGAGTTGGTGGATGTAGCCCAAGGTGGGGGTCAACCACGTACATCCTGTGTTGTGAATTATTTGTGTGATGCATTAATGTGTTTATGTATTTACTTGCTTAGTGCTTTGATATAGATGAATGATAGGTAGATCTGTTGTTGCTTTGTGCTTAATAGTGAGAGTAAATGTTGGATATGACTTGTGTGAATGTGCTTAGTTCTTGAATATGCTATATCTAATCTATTTTGTCATGCTAAGTGTTACTAGATGCTAGATCTGGTTTAATACTATGATGCTCTATAATTAGGGTATTTACCTGCGAAGTAGATACTAGTTAAACATTGATGAACTATATTGCTAAGTTATTTTTCAAGGTGTTAAAATCACAGATCTGTGTCCCAGCTAAGGTTGCAGACACTGGAGTCCTGCAACCACCCTTGCCTCTACCTAGGGTGAGACTTCATCTGCTTCGTAGGTGTTTCTGAAAGGGCCAGTAGTTAGGGTTTTGTTGGTGCATTGTTGTAGTGTTGAACCCTAGGTCTGCCCCTATGCCAACATCTGGTCATTCATCGCCAAAGGGTACATGTTAGCTGATCAGACTCTCTGGGTGAAAGCACTTTAGGAGGAACGAGTGCATAGGAGTTTGAAACTCCTGAAGCCTGAAGATCTAAATAGCCGAAGAGAATCTGGACCATCAAATCTAGAGGGTACGTGGTGAAATATCATAATATCCCCATGAAGTTCTTTGAGAGAATCAGCGCGTGGAGAAGTTGATATTTGAAATCTCTGAAGCCTGAATGGCCAAAGTGGATGAGAGTCGTTGATGTGAAGGTAGACACGTGGTGCCAGATCTAGAACTCTGGAGGAAAGTGGAGGGGGAAATCATTGAACCCCCGAAGGAGATATTGATCATTGATCGAGAAGGGGGTCAAGGAACCGTTGATTTGGTTGAAAGGTGTTAATCAAGAAATCCCGAAGGCGAAGAGACAGAGTTCATCTGAGTCATCCTTTGGTTGAGGACAGGTGTCAGTAGATCTTCCACTTCAAAAGATTGTCATAAGGAGGAAGCAGGATCCTGAACAGTTTATCTAACTCAACAGATTGAAATATGCTATATTGGGAGGTCGCAGAACCCCTAGGAGGGGAGGGGGGTTACACCACAAGTCCTAACTGGAATAGGCAATGGTTGATACAATCCAATGTTTTGTTTCCCTCATTTTTCATACTAGAAAATCTTACATATGTTTACAAATTTCTTCACCTCTGGTCTCATACATGGCCAATAGTATGAAATTCTCAACTATGCAAATGTCTTATCATGGCCAAAATTTCCTACTAGACCTCCACTATGTTTTTCCTTCAGTAGATTCTCTCTCATTGATCACTTTGGTATGCACAAATAACAACCTTTAAAAAAAAATCCATATTGAATCAAATACTCAGTCCAATGGCTTATGTCTCTGAGCACAGGATTTTCACATACTTCATATGCCCTTTTAAAATATGGGTAATCGAAATACATCTCCTTAAGGTGTTCAAACCCTAAGGTTTTCACTTGAAATTCCTGCAGAATCATACATCTATTGCTCAATGCATCAACAACTTTGTTAGCATTACCAGAAATATGTTCAATGACAAAAATGAATTTTTTCATAATCTTTATCCACTTAGCATGTCCTTGATTTAACTTCTTCTATCTGGTTATGAATTGTAAAGCTTGATTATCGCTATACAAAAGAAACTCTTTTGGAACAAGCTAGTGCCACCATTTATTCAAGTCTTGAATTATTGTGTAAAACTCTTTATCATATGTAGATTAATTTCTCTTAGTGTCATTCAACTTCTCACTGAAATATGAAACATGCCTATTATCTTGGCTCAATACTGCTCCAATTGCAACTCCACTAGCATCACATCTTACTTGAAATGTCTTCCCGAAATCTGGCAAGACTAGAATCAGTCGTTCTATTAAATTCTCCTTCAATATCTTGAAGCTTTTCTCAGCTTCTTCTATCCACTTAAAATACTTGTGCCTCTTCTTCACCATATCCATTATTGGTGCACAAATTCCACATAAATTTCTAATGAACTTCCTATAGAAACTTGCTAGTCCATGGAAGATTCTCACCTCAAATATGCTCCTTGGCGATGGCCATTCTCTGATTTCTCTCACCTTCTCTAGATCCATCTTCAATTTGTTTGAAGAGATAAAAAATCCCAAGTAAATGAGTTATGTCTTCATAAAAGAGGATTTCTTCAGATTTATCATCAACTTCTCCCATTGTGATCTCCTCATCACTAATGTCAGGTGTCTCAAATGCTCTTCTTTAGTTTTACTGAAGACTAGTATATCATTCAGATATAAAATCACAAACTTACCAATGAAATCTTTCAATACCTCATTCATCAACCTCATAAAAATACTCAAGGTGTTTTTAAAGCCAAATGGCATAACAATCCATTCATACAACCCTTTGTTTGTTTTGAAGGTTTTTTTCCACTCATCACCTTCTCTCATTATTATCTGGTGATATCCACTTTTCAGATCTATCTTTGAAAAATAATTCGCTCCACTCAAACAATCCATTAATTCATCCATCCTTGGTAAAGGAAATCTATACCTGATGGTGATTTTGTTTATGGATCTTGAGTCTGTACAAATTAGCCATCCTCCATCCTTCTTCGGACTCAACACAGTTGGTACTGCGCATGGACTCAAGCTTTCTTTGACTAGCCCTTTGTCCATCAAATCCTAGAATTCTCTCTTTACCTCCTCATTCTATTGAGGTGTCAATCCGTACGCTACTTTATTCGACAGACTCACTCCTATTATTATATCAATGTGATGTCTGATAGTCCTGATGGGTGGGAATGAGCTCGACAACTCATCCACTACTATGTCAGCAAAATTTTCTAACAGATCCTAAATTTCGTCAGGAAGATCTTCCATATAAGCACTTGTAAGGATGACTCTGGGATTCCTTACCACAACAAATTGCATCTCCTGTTCCTTCTTAACTTCACTAAGGAGTTCCTTCCCACTCATGAGAAGTATACTTGTGTTGGATTCTTCCTTTACTTTATTTTCCTTAATTGGTAGTAACATGTGTGTCCTGCCATTCTTCTCCAAAGTATAAGTATTTTTTCTCCCATCATGAATGACATTCCTGTTATACTTCCATGGTCTTCCCAAAAAAACATGACATACATCCATGGGAATCACATCACACAAAATATCATCTCTATATCCTCCTATCTTAAATTCAACTAGGCATTGTTTAGTTATCGTTACCTAGTGTCCTTTCTGCAACCATGAGACTCTATACAGACTCGAATGTGCATTTGTCTCCAGCTCCAAATTCTCCACCATTTCTGTTGATACTAAGTTATCAGTGCGCCCACTGTCAATTATCACCTTGCATACCCTATCTTTAGTCTTGCAAGTAGTTCTGAANAACAAACTATTCCTCTACACTAGTTTTTCAACCTCTAGCTTTGGTTTTAAGAGAACCTTATTCATCATTAGAGATCTCCTATATTCTGCACCTTCTTCTTCAACGTTATACTTCTGCACTTCCGAAATGTGAGATTCACCTCCTCCTTATTTCTTTCTCTTGGGACATTCCCAAGACATGTGTCTTGTATTTATACAGGCATAACACTTCACTTCTCCTCCTCTTCCTCTTCCTCTTCCTCGAGGAAAATAATTTCTACCACCATACTGTCTTCCTCAGGAACTTCCTCCTCTTTCCGAGTGACTATGTGGTTTTTTAGTCTCAACCTTGGGCTTCTATGCCTTATCATGGAAAATTCCTTTTCCTTTGTTTATACTTCTTCCTCTGCTTCACTGGCTCTATTTTATGACCAACTTCTCTTCTACCTTCAGTGCAATATGATAAGTGTCCTCCACTTTCCTTACTTTCATCATGTTGATTTCGTCCTGGATTTCATATCTCAGGCCATTTATATACCTGTAAAATTTTTCATCATCTTTCTCTCTGTGTTCCTCCATAATGTTCAGTTTGTAAAAATCCTCTGTGTACTTCTTCACTACCATTCATTTCTGTCTCAAGTTCTGCAACTTCTTGAACAGATTTATCTGATAGTCTTTGAGTATGAATTTATTCTTTAGCTTGGATACCATTCTATCCCAATTCTTGATCTTTTTCTTTCCTTTGCATCTTTTGTCATCCTGCAGTTCATCCCACCACAACGTTGCATGTCCTTTTAATGTAGTGACAACATACTTCACCTTTTTCTCCTCATCGACATCTTCATAGTTGAAGTACTACTACATTGATCTTATCCAATCCAACAATTCTTCAACATCTAAATTTCCTTCATACATCGGAATGTATGTCTTCTATCTATCTCCCAATTTGACAACTGCTTTCAACAAACGTTCCTTTGCAACATCCTCTACTACAATTTCTTCAACTTCCACTTCTTCATTCTTCACATCACTAACGTCTCCAGCATCAGGTGCTCTCCTTTGCATTGTCTCCATAGCATCCAACCTTGCGCGAAGTTCTCGCATCTCCCTCTCCACAACTCGATTTGTTATAGGTGGCTCTGCAAGTCTTCTAGGTGGCATGGTGTTGAACTTTCTCCTTTACGCAACTACCAATTAATGTATCTGATACCACTGAATGTTATCAAACTATCTCCTTTGTCTCCTTTGCCTATAGAAATAAAATTTGTGGCTCTGATACCACTTGATGTAGCCCCCTCTCCTCCTAGGGGTTCTACGACCTCCTGGTCAAGGATATTCAAATACCTGAGCCGAATTATCTCCTCAGGCCTCCAATAAACCCCGAAACAAATTACACAGGCCTCCCTTTTGTTACTAAGTAGGTTGAATTACCTTCACAGTCATTTTCTGTCTCCTCTTGTAACTTTAACTGGCGAGCACTAGCTCCACTGGCTAGGCTCTTCTTCTCATATGATCATAGGATATAACCTCGGGCCAGTCCTCTTCATAAATTTGGGCTTCGGTGGTATTGCAACCTCCACCTTTGTTTTCTTCTGAAATATGTTTCTGCCGAAACACACTGATCTCTTTCACGTTTCCTCCTGGATCCACCGGTCCAGTGTTGCTTCGGCCTTCACGACTGTGCGATGATTTCCCTTGCTCCATGCAAATTCTCTAAACTCTATCTCCCGAACTCTCCAATTCACTTCCATGTATCCTCATCACAGCCAATGACTAGGATCACTTCATGACTCTGCGACTTTGATGACCATGCTTCTCACAATAATTCTACGCCTCTAAACCACGAAGTGTTGAAATACTCTATGGCTAACCTCCGCGCAACTCCCCAGATATGACAGTCTAGAATGATCCTCCTTCCTCTTGAACGGATCATCCTTGTTAACTTGGGGAATATTCAAGGGCTCCTTCCTTATTGAATAATTCTCATGGCTACCTCTTCTGAGCTTGTCCTCCCTCGAACACTTTGAATCCTCAAAGCGTCTTCTTCGATACTTAGTCGAAATTGACCCTATGCATGCCTTACAATAGGTCTTCCTCCACAACTCAACTTCTTTATGCATGACTATGCACACCCTGCGATAGTTCTTCACCCTCTTCTGCAAATACACTTAGGCTACTCCTCCCGAGATCCAGAGTCAAAAGACTATGTCACGCAATATTTGTAGAAAATATGCACCCCTTGCATACAAATTTTCAATTTCTCTCTCCTGAACTTGTTCCTCCTTGAGACTTTGAAATTCCCAGAATGAATTCTTCAATACTTATCCAAGTATCAACCCTGCGCACTCCTTGCAACATGATTCCTTGTAAATTCATTCATAACATAAGAACAAGTAGTAACAAAGAATTTCAATTAAACAAAAATCCTACCATTCATTCATTCAAATAGACACATCAACAACAACACCAAACATTGGAACAACGCTTATCTGTTATATTCATTCAAATGATATGCACATGGACTCATACACTCTGATAATCTTCAATGGACTTTGGCTACAATACTCTTCAACTAAATTTCAACAACCACATTTGGGAAACAATACATTTATTTATACAAGAGGGCTCATAGATATTTTCCCTCTGACTACCTTAGTGTTATCCTATCGAAATAAAAGATTTCAACTACTAAGGATTTATTACAATAAATGTTTGCGACAGACAGATAAGAGAAAATGCATTGAATCTGTACTGCAATCTACCACATTAAAATAAAATACATTCCCCATCAATCTCATGTGATCATCGAGCTCCAAAACATTAAATAAGTTCTTTAATTTCGATCTTTTCAAGATATTTCATGATATTCCCTTCTTTAATTCAAAATTATCACTTCAAAATGCATGCTAGTGCATGGAGCTATCTTCCACTTGTTCTTTGCTAGCGATGCTCTTGCATCAAAGGTACATCATTTTTTTTGGAGTCATTGTTGGATCATGTTGTCATTGATGCCAATGGTTTTTCATTGATGCCAATGGTTTTATTATTTGGGAGATTGTTGGATCATATGTCATTGATGTAAATGATTTGGTTTGATTGATGTCATTGATTGATGTCAAGTAATTG
>SNQJ01S0178566.1:1397-19657 GCA_010110895.2 Picea sitchensis | reverse complement strand
AATTATTATATCATATTTAAAGTACCAAAAAAAATTTCCTAGATTGTGTGCCATTTGAATCTATTTATATCAATATTATGTTACCTTCATCTATGTCCCTTGCCTCCTTTGCAAGAATATTTCTACTTAAATGTGCTCTCAATAAATGTGGGAGATATATAATGCTTGAAATATTAACCTTAATGCATGACCTTTCTCTACAAATATTACAAGAATGATGTGTGTATGTTTAGATAGGATATTCATCCAATCACAAACTACCTTGGAATCCAAGAAAATATGGATCCATTGTATCCCCATTTTTTATTATATCTTCATCATTGTGAGCAGGTTGATTACCTTTGTGTAGTTTTTGGATCGAAAACCTATTTCACTTTTCATAGTGATTGTGAAACCATAATAGAATGTCCCACTGACTTTGCTTTGGCTAGGATGTCCCTTGGAGGCAACATCACAAAATCTATACAAGAAACTATGATCAACCTTTAATGACATAATTTTTATAATCACAACACCCCTTTATGGTTTGCAAACCATTGTTGAGTATTTTATTGTATACATTATTTCAATGGGGGATGGTTGTTTTTCTTTGAATATTTATTCATTCAACGTGATTCAAAGACCCCACATCACATGTAAAGGTGGAGTGATCAACTCATGTGAAATGCCTCTTGTCTTAAACCATTTATTCCATTATTCAATCAAATTGTAGACCATGCAACCCCAATGTACTTGAAGCCTCCATCGTTAAGTGGCATTTGACCAAGATGTGTAGCACCGATTCAACATTTTCCCTATAGAGGTAAGATTGTCCCGATCCTTCCTTATCTCTTTTAAGTAAATTGTCCCATGTGGGAAGTTTGTCGTGGAGCACAAGTCATGCAATTTTTTTTGCCTTGGGTGGGGCCCATAATTTCTAGAGTTCACTCCACCACCATGGTTTCATTGCCTCCTCAATTTATGTTGATAGGGTCTTGTACTCTATTTTTACACTAAATGTGTGCCCATGCTAGTTTTTTTTCCCATTAAATATTTTCTTTACTTTCGAATAAGACACTAGGATTGGCTATCAAAGCGTATATGAATATATTCCAATTCCCATGGAATTTCTCTTCCAATATAATCTTGGAGGTTGACATCCACCCCAATTTCGCATCTATATGTTGCTTCTTTCAATGTTTTTATCAACATTGGTGGACAATGTACCCTTTGACCAAGACCAATGATTGCATCTCTACCAATAAAAGATAAATGTCCATCCCTAATAGACCAAGCTAGGTGATTACCAATGTTATTAAATAGGCCTATATGTCGAAGAGATGGGTTGTCAGAGTTCTATAAGAAGTCATGATGCCTGATTTTTCTTCTAATGCCTTGTTTTCATTCATTCATTTTTTTTAAACACCTACAGGTCGTCGGTATTATGAATTCCATAACGTTTCTCCCATGGTGTCCACTTCATTTATATATATTTTATCATCTCTCAACTGACGTTACCATCCATCGGTCTTCCGACGTCTATAACATTGCTCCCATGGCGTTCACGTCACAAGCAAGATTGAATACACGTCAGAAATCCCATCGTGTTCATGTCATAAGAGAGATTGCATACACGTCAGAATAGCAATGTTAATTGGTGTCAGTATTGCAATGTTCTGAGTGTTGTTGTCGTGGCATCCACGTAGTGGAGACTGACAAAATGGGACATCAAAATTCTGATGTCTCTAGCCTCACTGTAGTGATGATTATATGGGGTTTGAACAATCAAATCCGAGACAACACGTGTTTGCTTCAAACGTCGCAACAGAGACGATATCTATGGCGTCGGAAAAGTGATGTCATGTGAAACAATGTTTGAGGGGGTTTGTTGTTTGTCGTTCTCCAGACAATATAAAGTGGCAATTGCATCAAATGTGCCATCGTAATTTGACCCAAATGTACTAGTGCAGATACTACAGTTAGGGTTTCACCCAGACCCTACGGTTGATGTTTTTCTAGTTTTGGGGGGGACTTTTACAAAGAAATACGACCAAGCATCTTGCCTTAGTAGAGCACACCTACTAGTAAGTTTAGTCTTTCAATTTCGGTCACATTTTTGTGTGGTCCTAGGCAGGATGACTACCAGAACAAAAATCGATGAGAAGCTAGATGGAGTTGATAACTTCATGGCATAGAGGTATAGAGTAACCCTCCTTCTTGAAGAACATGAACTGGATAATTTCATTATAGAATAAGTTCAAGAACCTCAAGGAGATGAAGCTAAGGAAAAATATAAGAAGAACATGTTGAGAGAAAAAAGGATTATTGAAGAATCCATTAAGGACCACCTTATCCATCATGTATCATCATTATCTTCTCCAAAGAAAATGATGGACACCTTAACTCATATATTTGAAGGAAACAACATAAACCGAAGAATGACTCCAAGATCTCAGTTGAAGAATGTGAAAATGAAAAACTCAAAAACCATTCACTCCTACTTATCAAGAGTGAATCAAATCAAGGAAAAGATAGAAGACATTGGTGACTCAGTAGAAGGACAATAAATGGTGATGACTACCTTGAATGGCCTCCCAAGATTCATTGAAGGAATTTTCTCAAGGAAGAAGCTTCCCAAGTTCAGTAGAATTTGGGAAGATTGTAACCAGGAAGAAGCTTCCCAAGTTCAGTAGGCTTTGGGAAGATTGTAACCAGGAAGAAGCTAGGAAAGATGCAAGAGAAGAAAATATGGCAAATGAATATCAAGCCCTATCTTCCCACGCCAGGAAATGAAAGAACAAGAAGGGTCATTATTTACCTAAGAAGTTTAATATGGGTCAAAGAGACAACTAAAAGATCATATGTTACTATTGTTAGTAATCGGGACACTTTATTAGGGATTTCCCCCTCATTATGGAAATTAAGAATAAGAAAGGAAGTAAGAGGCATCAAGCTCACACAGTTGAAGATGATGGGCCTCCCAAGAAGGTTGCAAATCAAGATTAATCAATTGATGAGGATTATGTTCTTATCTGATCCCTCACAAATATTGTTACTCATAGAAGAAACATGTGTTTGATAGACAGTGGTGCCTCCAAGAACATGACAGGCTATGAAGACTCCTTATCTAACCTTATTCATAAATATTCACCTCACATGGTGAAATTGGGTGATGAATATAAATATCCAATCAAAGGTGTTGGAGAATATTCCTACAAGTTAAACTCAGGAAAGCCAATGAAGATGAAGGAAGTTATCTATGTTCCAGGTTTAAACAATAATCTTCTCTCAATTTCAGCATTGGACAAGAAAGGATTTAGAGTAGAATTTATTGATGGTCAAGTTCTTATGTGGCCTAGAAGGAAGACCCTTGATGATGCAGTAGTGATTGGAATTGAAGAAGGAGGTATCCACAAATTAAAAGGACATTCAAACTCTGCAATGGTTCATGATATTGTGAATCCCAACTGTGAGTAAAATGGTGACAGTTCTTCCATAAATCCAAGTAGAACTATATGGAGTGTGCAAGCACAAGGAAAGAACGTGAAGCACTCATTTTCCAATAGTGATAGCAGAGCCAAAGGAGTTTTGGACATCATGCATTCAGACATGTGTGGATTGATGTCGACAACTTAACTAAGTGGGTATGTATATTATGTATCTTTCATTGATGATTAATCATGTAAAACTTGGATTTATTTGTTAAAATCAAAGAATCGAGTATTTGGAATATTCAAAGAGTTCAAGGCTCTGGTATAAAAATTGATAGAGCAAAAGATAAAGACCTTGTGATCAGACAATGGAGGTGAATTCACCTTAAAATAATTCAAGGAGTATTGAAAGGAAGTTGGTATTAAGAGGGAGCTTTCTACTCCCTATAACCCTCAGTAGAATGGAATACTTGAAAGGAAGAACCGGACGATCATGGAAGTAGTAAAGGCCATGATCCATGATCAATATATTCCTATGCATCGTATGTGGGCAGAAGCAACGAAGATGACAATGTATGTGCATATTAAAAGTCCCCACAAGGTGCTTGAAAATAAGAAACCCAAGGAGATGTTTTCAGGAGAGAATCCAGAAGTCAGCCATTTCAGAATATTTGGTTTCCCTGTATTTGTTCACATCCCTAAGGAAAAGAGGAAAAAGTTGGACCCTTACAGACAGAAGGGAATATTTGTTGGTTACAGTGGCACATTGAAGGCTTATAGGATATACATTCCTGATCACCGGAAATTAGAGATCAGTCGAGATGTAACCTTCAATCAAAATGCATCTTTCAGTAAATCCAAATAGATCCATGCAGAAGAGGTACATGAAGAAGAGAATGAAGTTCCTAAAGTTCCAGAGGCAGTTGAACAAGAGGAAATCATTCCAGAGGATCATGACATAGTAGAACCTCATAAACCAATCGAGATACATTCTTTTAAGAGAATACCAACTTGGGCACAAGATCTTATCATAGATGCAAAAATAATTATTGCCCCAGAGAAATATTTCAGGGAAAGTAAGAAGTCGAAGTCGTAGTCTAGCTATGTGGCATGCGTGTGTGACATAATGGATGCAAAACCTTCAAGTTATGAAGAGGATGCAAAAAATCAAGTATGGAAAGATGCCATGGCATAAGAATACCAGTCCATTATGCAGAATGATGTCTGGGATGTGGTTCCCAGACCAAAGGAAAAATATGTGGTGATTTTGAAATGGATCTACAAGATGGAACATGCAGTTGATGGCAGTATTGAAAAATATAAGAAAATATTTGTGGCTCGAGTTTTCTCTCAAAAGGAAGGGATTGACTATGAAGAAACTTTTTCTCCTGTAGCAAGATATACCTCGATTGAGACTATACTTTCATTGGCCGCTATCATGAAATGGAAGGTGCACCAGATGGACATAAAGACAACTTTATTGAATGGTGAAATAAAAGAGGAAGTTTATGTGGAGAAACCACTTGGATTCGAGACACATGATAGGGAGACTCATTTGTACAGATTAAAGAAGGATTTATATGGATTGAAGCAGACACCTAGAGCATGGTATGGTAGGATTGACAATTTTTTGATGAGCTTGAGTTTTACCAAGAGCAGTGTAGATCCTAACCTTTACTTTAAGGTTGAGGTTGGTGAACCAGTGATTCTATTTTTGTATGTAGATGACATGTTTCTAACATGTGTGGAAAATATCATCATTGAATGTAAGAGAAAATTGGCTGAATAATTCGAGATGAAATATTTAGGAATGATGCACTACTTCTTGGGACTAGAAGTTTGGAAGAGATCAGATGGGATTTTCCTAAATCAAGGAAAGTATGTTGTGGAAATATTGAATAGGTTCGATATGTTGGACTGTAAGGCCATGGCTACCCCGATGGTATAAAATCTAAAGTTGTTGTAGGATACAAATTCAAAGATCGTTGATTTTACCTTATACAGGAAGATAGTGGGCTCGTTGATTTATTTGACGAACACAAGACCATATATATTTTTTGTTGTTAACACCCTAAGTTAACATTTGGAGAAGCCCAGACAGGTTCATTTGGTTGTAGCAAAACCTATGTTGAGGTACCTTAAGGGTACTCTAGATCATGGTCTCTGATATAGATATCACCATGATTTTGGATTGTATGGATACTCAAATTCATATTGGGCCGACAATATTCCTGACCAAAAGAGAACTTCAGGATACTATTTCAGTCATGGATCTAGTATGGTCTTGTGGAGAAGCAAGAAGTACTCTTGTGTGGCACACAATATGGTTGAAGCTGAGTATGTGGTTGCATGTGCAGCGAACAGAGAAGAAGTGTGGCTTCAGAAGCTGTTGTCTAGGTTATTTGGTCCCGGATTGGAGGCAACCTGCATTTGGTGTGACAACCGGAGTTGCATGAAGTTGTCAAAGAACCTGTTTTTCCATGACAGGTCAAAGCATCAGATACTACTATATCAGGGATATCTTACAAAGGGGAGAAGTGAGGCTCCAGTTCATGACTATTGAGGATCAGTTGCAGATGTGTTCACCAATACTTGTCAAGGACAAAGTTCAAGTAGTACTTTAGGGACAATATTGGTACTACTTGAACTTTGTCCTTGACAAGGGCTTGGTGAACACATCTGCAACTGATCAGGTATTGATGCATCGCAGGGAGTGGATGTCCAATGGACACGTTGTAGCTATTGAGAGCTACCCACAGACCTTGGTTGCATGGGGTGAATTCATGTTTCATTATGGATATCCGAGGATGTATAGATTCACTTGTTCAATAGTCAATGGATGTGAGCTCGTGTAGTATCATACTTGGAGTCTGTGTCTGGAAAGAATACCTTCCTAGTTAAGAGGGAGTGTTGATATTTTTGGTGTAACTACAGAAGATATTCTTGTATATTTTTTTTGGTCAAACCTTTAAAAGGTTATTATAATTATATTGTACAAGTCGGCTCTACATAAATTATTATATTATTGTTATTTTACTTATAATTGTAGAAAGCCCCATTGTGGCTAGTCGACCCTGTTTTATGGGTTAGTTAGGTCAAGAGTCATGTCTCTTCAAGAGACAATGTTGTGTATAAATAGAAGATAGGTTCCTCTCATTTAGAAACACACTCACACACTTCTCTTGTGAATATTGGAGTGCATAAGAAGATCTAGTGCACAAGTCTTGGAGACTAGTTATTTTGGTGTTTTGGTCTTGGTCTTTCTTGGAGAGCTATAGCGCATCATTGTACTGGTTGAAGGAATCTATATTGAGGATTTTGGTTGCTAGGTTTTCTCCCCCACGAGGGTTTCCCAAGATAATATTTGTGTTCTATTGTATCTGTGATTGTCTATATTTTAGTGATCCTACTACAATTGTTATTGGATAAAGTTATTGTAATTGTGTAACCAAAACATTTAAAATTCTAACCCCTTTAACACTAAGAAGAATGTCATTTCTAAACCTAGTTCAACAACAAGTGGAAAGAGATATTCAATATGGGAGGAAATAAAATATTTGTGGGGTGATTAGAGAAAGGAAGATCCTAGTCAAGACTCATAAATGATCATTCTATCCTACAATGTCATGAGTTTGGTTGCAACCCATAAAAACAAATCCCTAAATAGGTTAGTAAATCTTTATAATCTAGGTTTATTGTTCTTGTAGGAGACAATGTTGAAGGGGGGTACAGTAAAGTGTATTTGAGTTCATATCTTCATAAATGTGAGTTTATTGTGCTAAATGTAGTGGGGAAATGAGGAGGGATGGTCACTATATTGAACCCAAATCTTCTTTTGTGGAATTAAAATGTTCTCCCTTAAACAATATGAATAGATCATTTTCATAAGAACTCAGTAAGTTGTTCTTTCTTTTGAATGTTTATGGTCCTTTGAATCAAAGGAATGAATTATAGGATAATTTCTTTAGTTTGGATTATCTGAAAATAAATGAGGTGATAGTTAGGGGAGGGATTTAAAAAAAAAAATAGGTGAGGGGAGGTGTGGGCAGAAGCAATGAGTATGGATCCTATGGAATATTTTTTATTGCACAAATCTGAGGATATAAAATTATGTGAACTACAACCCATGGATATAGTGCCCACTTAGAGGAATAAAAGGGTGGGTTCAAATGGTAATGCAAAGTGTTTTGACATATTTGTAGTCTTTGAAGTACTAATAGAGGATGTAGGTAGAATGATAACCTATACATGGATAAGGGAAATGTTGGATAATGTTCCAATCATTTTACAATTGGAGAAAGTGGTGGACAAACCTCTTTCCCCATTCAAATGTAATTCCCACTAGATAGTTGATGAAGATTTGGCAAGTTTGTTAAGAAGGATGGATAAGATATGATCCAAATGGTGAACATTCTACAATGTTTCAATTCAACAATTATTTGAAAATGATGACAAAATTCATATTTAATTGGTTTAAATAGGAGTACAAGGACACACATCAATATTTAAGAAAAGTAGAGGACTAGATTGCATTGATATACTCCTCCAATACAAATGATATTTTCTCATAGGAAGAATCACAAAATTGGAAAGATTAGAGGAAATAAAGACAATTATACTAGTTTGGGAGGAGGCTAAATGCATGAAACATATTTGAGCTATATGATTATCTTAGAGGAAAGAAAACATGAAGTTTTTCCAAAATTGTGAAAAATTGAGGAAACATGGTGTTGTGGATGTAAATTATCCTATGTCTAGGAATGACTATAACAAATAAAAAATCGACGAACAATGTTAATATTTCCCAAAAGTAGCCTATGATTAGATTTAAATAACTACCAATTAGTTATAAAGGATACTACTTGGTTCAAATAGTTAGTTGGAGATGATCCTTGCTAGTTGTCCTTGTTCCATCCTAGATCACAGACCTACATACATAGAAATGACAAATTGTAACACCCCAAGGACATGCCCCAATTATATTATGAATTGTAATCATGTTTATGAATTGTAATCATGTTTTGTAGGTTGGTGAGCTGAGTGTTGATAAGTTGGTGGGCTTATGTGTTTATTAGGCCAGAGAGCCTAAGTGTTAAAGGCCAGGAGCTTATTTTTGTATATGTAATTATGCAGAACATTAATAAAGATTAAATATCACTACGTACAGACTGACCATGAAGAAAGAGTGATGTGGGACTAAGCTTCCACAGGGTGGGTAAGGGAAAAGGGGCTGAAAGGTTGGAAAAAGGGGCTAAGCTTAGGGACTTAAATCCTTGAGAATAATAATTTATTATTATTCCAAAGATGTGTGACAAACATGTTTTTATCCTAAGCCTCGAGAAAGGCGTCATGTGAAAAAAGGGAATGCATGAAGCTCCAGGACAACAAGTGTCGACCTGGGCGCATGTAGTTAAAATCTGAAGCGTCAGTTGTGTTGGGGGTTCACTTACCATTTTCCATCCTCTGTGAATTGGGTAGAGTCTCCGCGAGTGCCCTCTGTATACCCTCCCTCATTTCTAAAAAATTGAACTGTGAATCTGACCGGTGTATTCTCGTGAATCTCGTGGCCTCTGTATTTGACCTTTGCAATATTCATGCACACACCTAAGACCCAAAATCCGTGAACCATTTTGTTTCTTATGAGGAACACAACACCTGAGTAATCGCCCTAGTTGTGCCATGTCTTAGCATGGGTTGTTTTCGCCTGCGGTGCCATGCCCATCTAATGTTGCTACTGTCATCCCTGTTTGAATGAGTGTTGAATTGTTGTTGTTGTCCTCATCTGAATGGAGCTGAGTCGAGGAGTGTGCTGAAGAAGCAGGTTGTCAGGCTCTTGGTAGAAGAGGCAGGTTGTCAGGCCTGTGAGCATCTCTCTCCAGGTGAGAGAGTCTGTTGGGAAGTGGTTTTATCCCAGAGAGAGTACAACACCAGATACATATCTCTCAGAATTCATGATCCAACTTATTTCCAAGACCTAGAGAGGGAGGTGAAGCAACCGATGGACTGTGCTTGTGAAGGTGTATACTCCCAGGTAGAACATGCATGTGGGGAATGAGAGTCCATGAGTAGTGGGCGTAAGAAGGCCCCTAGAGAGAATCCTTCTAGTTTCTCTGTGTATTTTTCCTATAACCTCAGCCTAGTCTAGGATTCCCTTGCCCTGGGTGGAGCTTGTTCCCAACTTGGGGGTGACCCACTGCTGAGAATGATGAGCAGCATGGTCTAAGGCTGGGAGGTTCGTGGAAGTTCTGCACATAGTTGGTGGAGTTACTCCAGTTCCAAAGATAAGTATCATTATGTGTTTAATTTCAATTAAAATGCATGTATGTGATGCTTGTATGTTTTCATGTATTCCGTTGAATGTATGAATTACTGTTAATTCCATTAACTATGTATGTTAGCAGTAATTTTGTGTTTGCTCTGTATTGTTTGGTTAAATATTCATATTAAATATATATGTATGAGAATGTTCTGCGTAGTAGCATTTCCCGGTAGTGGGGTTGATGGTCGAGGATGTTACAATATGGTATCAGAGTATGGTTTCAACACTGATTATGGATGGGTTGGATAAGTGGTCTTTGGACGCAAGGTTTCAAGTGGAAATGGTGTTTGGAGGAAACAATTTCGAACCTTAGAATGTTTCTAAGTGCCAAGGGGTTACTTGGTCATGTTACAAAGCTCAGGAGGAGTAGAGGTAGAATAAAACCGTAGTCGATGTGGTATTTTACCACAAAGAGAGAGATCAACACTTGGGATGTTGGATCCATAGCATCTGTTCGGAAGGAGAGGAAAAACCTTTACGACCGTCAGATCTGGAGAAAGTGCAGAAAGGATAACCTAGAAGCACTTCGGACTTCACGATGTCAGTGAAACTGAATGCAAAGGTAAGAGAAAGGATGAAACCTGAAGCTCTGAATTCTAAAGGAGATCGACAATGTAGATCGTAGGAAAAGAGCCTACCCATTAGATCCATTTCTAGGAAGGCAAAGGGAAGTCACTTCGGAGGATTTCAAGTGTGGAGTGTGATAAAATCCCGAATTCCCAAAGGCTGAAGTAGATCGCAACCATCCATTGCGAAGGACATGCATCAAGAGATCATTAACTTTGGGTGGACGTACTTTGGGAGGAGGCAATTGTTGTGAGTTTGAAACTCCCGAAGCCCGAAGTGCCGAAGTCACTCATAGATATTGATCGTGAATGAGGACACGCGTTGGTGGATCGTGAACTCTGGGAGAAAGCGCTCTGGGCAAAAACAAGCGTAGAGGAGTTGAAACTCCCGAAGTCTGAAGCTCTGAAGCCCGAAGAGCCGAATTGGTGAGTCATGATGACATCAGTTGGAGGTGACGTGGACACATGGGTTATGTGCCAAGTGTAAGTGGATTCCAAACTGTGGAAGGTTGAGATGGCATTAGGAACGTGATGAGTGTCACCCATATGAATGGGCCATGTATCAGTCGCTAGTATTCCACCATGTGCCACACTGTATGAGTAGGGTTAATGGAGCCCAAGGTTATGTAATGTAGTTAAATTTCAGAGGAACCATAGTGGCATTAATCATGATACATCAAGATCAACAGCCAAGAGACATTGCGGGGACCCAAGTTGCACAAAAGCTAATTCTCCAAGGTGGCCCCACAATCCAAACCGTGGTTTCAATGAGGGGTTGCGTGTTAGAATTAGAAGAATTGTGGGATGAAAGGAGGGTTTCTCCAAACCATCATTGCATGCCCCCGCAATTGGAAAATGTTGAGTGATGTGGCATAATGATGTCACCAAAGGTGATTGTGAATGTTTGGAGATTAACAATTCAGATGTGTCGATGTGAGATCCTCTGAAGCTCCGAAGTCCCGAAGACCCGAAAATTAGACACCTAAGGTTCCATATTAAGTGTCAGTCATTGGATTTTGGGTAGACATGGACTATTGATCCACTCTACTTCGTGAGTTTGGTAACTATGAACTCCAAGAGATTGTTGTTTTTTGCTTTGAAAAACTCCCGAAGTCTAAGGTCGAAGGCCCGATTAAGTGCTTATTAATTTAGTGCTTGGTCATGACCCATGATCACGTGGGTTGGGGACTGAGAGAAAGGGGCTAGTGCCCAAAACATTCACAGAGCAGAGCCCCGAAAGAAAATGGAGTTTGAATTTTTTCTTGAATCAGATTTGTTTATGAATGTTGTGGGATTTGTTAAGGAATGATGACCTGACAAATTCCGGTTGTCTGCACATTGTGTTTACATAAGTTTAAAGAGTTCCATAACTGAATAGAGTTGCCACTGAGTGAAAATAAATGGAGGAGGCACAAAATGCTTCCAGTTCAAAGAATGAAGCTAAAGGGATGGATGTTCATTTGGGAGTTGAAGGGTCGAACTCCAATGGGCATGGAGAAGAGATAGATAAGGAAGGGCATATGATGAAAATAATTGAAATATTGAATAAATATGCCCAAACTCACCGAGAAGATAGTAGAAAGCTCATGAAAGATAAGGAACAACAGGGAGAATTCAAATTAAAGTTGATGAAGACTCTGGAGATAATAGAAAATAATTTGGACAAGGAGAGAGACTCGAGCAAAAAATATCAAGACTTCTGATGGAAGAATATCAAGGAGTGTTGGTAGACACCATCATCACTCCCAAGGTCACTCCAAGAGGAGGGAACACAGTAGTTCAAGCCCATATCCTACCAGAAAGCACAGGAGATCTGGAGTGGATGAACTGAAGAGAGAAATGAACAAGATTAATCCTCTTATGTTTGATGGAGAACATAAGAAGGAGGAAGATGTTGAAACATGGTTGCTTGGCATGAGGAAATATTTCCAACTGCAAAATTATTCCTCTCATGCAGAAGGAAGACTTGTGATGTATCAACTGAAAGGAAAAGCATCCATGTGGTGGGATCAGCTTGTGCAAGTGCAACACATTAGAGAGAAATATGTTACTTGGAAAGAATTCAAGAGGTATTTTGAGAAGAAATACTTGACTAAAAGATACTATGACATAAAGATGCAAGAGTTATTTGAACTCAAACTGGGCAACATGACCATTGATGAATACGAACAAATATTTTTAGAATTGTTGAAGTATGTTTCGTTCATCAAAGATGAGACTTTCAAGATTCAAAGGTATCTGAGTGGAATGCCACCTTCCATCAGTGACAAGATACAGTATGATGACCCTAAGACTATGGAATAAACTATAAGAAGAACGAAATTCTTATATGAGCAACAAAGAGAAAAGCCTACTTTTCGGAAGGCTTGGGATGACCAGAAGAAGTTTAAGAAAGAGTAGAGGCAGAAGGGAAACAAACCTCCCTTTTTCAGAAACAGTCCTCAAGGACATCCATTTTTTAGAGAGCCGAGAATGGCTGACGTAGGGGAACAAAGGCCAAGGAAGACTCCCATTCAGTGTTGGGGCTGTCAGGGGAACCACAAGTAAAAATATTTTCCCCACAAAAATGGCAAAGTGAGAGATGTCCATAATGTTCAGAAAGCTAAAACAGTGGAATACATGGGCAGTAGAATACCAAGAATCTACATAGCCCTAGACAACAAGCAAGAATAATATCGATCACACATGATTGAAGTGGAAGGTATGATCAACAACCATCCCTTTACTATTTTAATTGATTCAGGGGCTAGCCATAGTTATATAGATCCTAGAGTGGTGGAAAGTTTGCAATTGTCGAGAAACAAACATGAAAAGTCTTGGTTAGTGCAGCTGGCTACAGGAACCAAGAGGAAAGTCATTGAGTTAGTTAAGTCTTGTCTAGTGGACATGAATGGACTGAGCACAAAGGTTGAATTGAATATTCTTCCTTTAGGTTCTTAACTGTCTATTTGCGATGGACTGGTTGGACCAACACCATGCCATCCTACATTGTCGTAACAAGGAATTCACTTGCCTAGATGAGGAAGGAAATAGGAAAACATTCCAAGGAATTCCCAGAGTTGTTGCTATCAGAGAAATCTCAACAATGCAGGTGAAGAAGTGCTACAGTAAAGGTTGTTAATTATTTGCATCCCATGTGGAGGAAGCATATAAGGGTGAAGTCTCAAATATTGGAGATCATACGATACTAAAGGAGTTTGAAGATGTATTTCAGGAGGTTCCTGGACTACCCCCGAAGAGAGATATTGACTTCTCTGTAAAATTTATGCCTAGAGCAGCTCCAGTGTCGAAAGCTCCTTATAGAATGAGTATGCCAGAGCTGAAAGAACCGCAATTGCAACTTGATAAGGTTCTGAAGAAGGGGTATATACGCCCAAGTGTGTCACCTTGGGGAGCTCTGGTCCTATTCATGAAGAATACGGATGGAACATTGAGATTGTGCATCGATTTCAATCATTTGAACAAAGTGACTATAAAGAACAAGTATCCTCTGCCGAGGATCGATGATCTTTTTGACCAGTTGAAGGATGCTAAGATATTTTCGAAAATAGATCTTAGATCAGGATATCACCAGGGGAGAATTAAGGATGAATACATCCACAATACCGCCTTTAGAACAAGGTATGGTCATTATGAATTCATAGTGGTGCCATTTGGGTTGTCAAATGCACCCGCTGTTTTTATGTGCCTAATGAATGGTGTATTCAGAGACTATCTGAAAATTTTTGTCATATTCTTTTTGGATAACATCTTGGTGTATTCCAAGTTGGAGGAAGAGCATGAACAACATCTGAGGATGGTGCTACAAGTGATAAGAGAGCACTATTTGTATGACAAGTTGAGAAAATGCTCGTGTTATCAAAAATAGATCCATTACTTGGGGCATATCATTTCAAAGGATGGGATAGCTATAGATCGTGAGAATATAGAATCCATCAGATAATGGTCAGCGCCTAAAAACATGATAAAATCCAGATCCTTTATGGGTCTAGTTGGCTATTATAGAAGGTTCATTGCAAGGTTATCGAGGATAGCTAACCCTATCACTTCCTTACAAAGGAAGGAGAAGAAGTTTCAGTGGACAAAAGAATGTGAGAAAAGCTTTCAATGATTGAAGCAAATGTTAACCAGTGCTCCAATCCTGAGGATTGCAGATCTGAATGAATACTTTGCAGTGTGTACGGATGCATGCAAAGAAGGACTGGGAGGAGTCCTCAGTCAGAATGGGTTCATAATTTTTTATGAATCCAGAAAGTTGAAAGAGAATGAAAGGAACTATGCAACTCATGATTTGGATTTGGCGGCCATCATTCACGCTCTAAAGAAATGGATACATTACCTCATGGGAAGGAAGTTTGAATTGAGAACAAACCATAATGGTCTGAAGTATTTGTTTGATCAACCAACCTTAAATTCTAGGCAGAGTAGATGGTTGGAATTCATTTGTGAGTACGACTTTAATATCAAGCATATCAAAGGGAAAGAGAACAAAGTGGCTGATGAACTCAACAGGAGAGTGCATGAATTACATGTTATAGCCATTAACATGTACCAAACTGATATTAAAAGTAGAATTTTAGAGGCTACAAATATGGATTTGCATTACCGAGATTTGGTAGCAAAGCTACAACAAGGTAAGATGCCACAAAAGATGGAGAATTATAAATTAGAAACTGACGGAACACTTATGTACAAGAACAAAATTTATGTACCTAATGTCCAGGAATTGAAACTTATTATTTTGAAAGAAATGCATAATGTGCCTTATGTTGGGCACCCTCGATATCAAAAAAATAGTGGCAGCAGTCAAAGGCCATTACTTTTGGCTAGGTATGAAGAAAGAGATTGGAGAATACATCGCTAGATGTATGGAGTGTCAGCAGGTTAAAGTTGAGCACAAACACCCAGCAAGGTTGCTATAGCCTTTACCCATTCATGAGTGGAAGTGGGAAGTGGTGACAATGAATTTCATCATGGGATTGCCTAGAACCGACAAGGCACATGATTCAATCATGGTGGTGGTGGACATGCTTACGAAAGCTACCCATTTTATTCCACTAAAGATTACTCATAAGGAAGCTAACATTTTTTATATTTTTATGAGGGAAATAACACAATTGCACGATATTCCTAAGACAATTATGTCTGACAAGGACCCAAAATTTACCTCAAAGTTCTGGAAGGGGTTGTCTAAGGGGTTCAGAGAAAATCTGAACTTCAAGAATGCTTATCATCCTAAGTCTGATGGACAGAAAGAGAGGGTGAACAAAGTAATAGAAGATATGCTAAGGATATATGTGATGGATAAACCATCTAAATGGGGAGACTACCTACAGTTGGTAGAATTCGCCTACAACAATGGGTATCAAGCATCGTTGAAGATGAGCCCATTTGAAGCACTTTATGGCAGAAAGTGAAATACTCTGGTAAGAGGGGATAATCCAACTAATAGAGCAGTAGTTGGGCCAGAGTTTCTCAAGGAAATGGAAGAGAAAATGCTAAAAATTAAGCAGAATTTAAAGGCTTCCCAAGACAGGTAAAAAATTTATGTTGATAAAAACATAACCCACAAAGAGTTTAAAGTGGGCAATCATGTTTTCCTGAAAGTGAAATCCAATATAAGTTCCTTGAGGTTGGGAAATTGTTCGAAGTTGGCAGCCAAATTTTGTGGGCCATTTGAAATATTAGAAGGGATTGGGCCAATTGCATATATGCTTGCATTACCTGCATTCATGAATGTACATGATGTGTTTCATATTTCATTGTTTAAGAAACATATACCTGATGCTAATCATGTAATTGATTGGAATATGATTCAGGTGGAGCAAGAAGGTGTCCTGGAAGTGCATCCTATGCACATATTGGACCGAAAAAGAAAACAACTCTGGAATCGAACCATAAGGCTTGTAAAGGTCCAATGGACCTGGTATGGTCCTGAGGATGTGACATGGTAGCGTGAAGATGCTATGCGGGAAAAATACCCCCATCTTTTTGAATATTTTGAAAATCTTGTTGATGTTGTGTAAAGAGTTGCACTGAGGACAATGCAAATAGAAGGGGAGGGGATTGTAACACCCCAAGGACGTTCCCCAGTTATATTGTGAATTGTAGTCATGTTTATGAATTGTAAACATGTTTTTTAGGCTGGTGAGCCGAGTGTTGATAGGTTGGTGGGATTATGTGTTTATTAGGCCGGAGAGCCTAAGTGTTAAAGGCCAGGAGCTTGTTTTTTTATATGTAATTATGCAGAACATTAATAAATATTAAACATCGTTGCGTGCAGACTGACCACGAAGAAAGAGTGATGGGGGATTAATCTTCCACAGGGTGGGTAAGGGAAAAGGGGATGAAAGGCTAGAAAAAGGGGCTAATCTTAGGGGCTTAAGTCCTTGAGAATAATAATTATTATTATTACAAAGTTGTGTGACAAAAATATTTTTATCCTAAGTCCTGGGAAACGAATCATGTGAAAAAAGGGAACGCATGCAGATCCAGGAAGACAAGTGTCGACCTGGACACATTAAATTAAAAGCTGAAGCGTTAGCTGTGTTGGGGGTTCACTTACCATTTTCCATCCTCTGTGAATTGGGTAGAGTCTCCGTGAGTTCCCTATGTATACCCTCACACATTTCTGAAAACCAGAACCGTGAATCCAATTAGTGTATTCCCGTGAATCCCGTGGCCTCTATATTCGACCTTTGCAATATTCACACATGCACCTGAGACCCAAAATTCGTGAACCATTTTATGTCTTCTGAGGAACACGACACCTAAGTAATTGTCTTAGTTGTGTCATGTCTTAGCATGGGTTGTTATCGTCTACAGTGCCATGCCCATCTATTATTTCTACTGTCATCCCTGTGTGAATGAGTGTTGAACCATTGATGTTGTCCTCACTTGGCTGGAGTTGAGTCAAGGAGTGTGCTGAAGAAGAGGGTTGTTAGGCCCGTGGTAGAAGAGGTAGGTTGTCAGTGTTAGAATATGAAAGATTGTGCCCGTTTTACAATTGGCAATACCCTTGTCACCCAACCATAGGTCGAAGCCCCCTTCGAGCACCTTGACCTTGACAGAGAAAAGAATCCTACTAGCAATCCAATAGACAAGAGAGGCTAATGCACCAAGCAAGAAGTAACCAAGATGATCAGATAGTCCCACTCAAGAACTGACACAACACCTTCCCCAGGACTTGCGCACAAAACTGTTGGACTGCAATGTGTAGAAACTGCTCTCTGCAATTCTAAGAAGTGTGTCAAATGAGAGACTGGCACCCTGTATTTATAGTGATTCTGACAGACTTACTGGGGCCGACTTCTCCTTCTGGGTACTAATTAATTCATATTAATTATATTTTTGCAGCTGACATCTTGCCTAGGGTTTCCTTCACTTCTTTTCTTCCTTCCGGAACATTATAATCTCGTCATAGGTCACAATAGAGGTTCATACCTCCCGAATCTACCATAATATCAACACTCCCTCCTAGTTAGGGAGGTATGGTGTTGAGCACAAATAGACCATTCAATTGGTAGTATCACGAGCATTGTCATTATTATCCAACTGGATAATCTCCTATGATAACTAGTACAATATCAATTGATAGAACACACCTATGTTTATCCATGGTAGTACGCAACTACTCAAACCATGGCACATAGTCACAACAATGGAAACAATCCACCACAGTAGTATATCTCTACTGTCTAGAGACAGGTAGTATCCATAAGAATCATCTGATGCCAACTTGCACAGAAAAATATTGTTAAAATAAACTGAATCATCTGGGCCAATATTTCACTCAAGTCTATGAGATATGAAAGAATGTCTGCCCTCAGAGTAGAACAATGAGATATCTAGACTATTCTTCTCAAGCAAGGAAGAATAATTGTCCTGTCCTCTGAACCTGGACCATTCCCCACCCTAGGCCATTCTTCCTACACTAATCAAAGTGCACCCTGGAGAGAATATATA
>SNQJ01S0178565.1:8023-19015 GCA_010110895.2 Picea sitchensis | reverse complement strand
AAATAATTGGTTATAATGAGGGGTGTTGGAGCCACCCCTGTTTTTTGTATCCCTTCACAAGTTTCACTCTTGATGCTTGAAATCTAAAAATGGTTTTATTTTTCCCTCTGAGATATCAATGAGCTCTGAATCTTGATCACGTGAGAAGCGATGATTTTTCCACTCTCGAAACAAGTCCTACCTGTCGTAAAATGTTTCATTTTTCATTCTACTTCGGGGACTCGCAGATCGGATACTATAACTCATGCAGTTCACACATCCCGAGTCACAAAAAAACGAATTCATTTTAGGTCTTCACTCAAATCACTAGCAAGGGTAAATTTTTCCCCAACTCATGATTAAATTTCGTCGAGGTTTCGCTCCTCGGCGATCGCCAAACCTAAAATTTTAATTTCATAACTCCGATGGCCGAGAACACGAGTTCTTTATTTGAGTAACTCGTGTCAAGGTTAAGCGTAAAAGCTAAACCGTGGTAAAAGATTCTCTCGGCATTTCTCCACTCGGCGTTGTCCTTTTTGAAAGTTTGGTCGCCTAAATCCCGACTCGCGAAGTCACGATGCAGTTATAACGTGATTAATTAATTACTTAAGCCAAGATTATATTCCCTTTTAATTAATTCATGTTATCGTGATCTCGCGGTTTCGCAGCTCGGCATGTAAATCTCCCAGAAAATTATCTTCTAAGCTTCGAGTTGCGATATCGCGAATATAATAATTATAAAATTAATCAAGCCCCAAATCGTGATTACCTTTAATTAAACCAAAATCGATCTTCGCAGTCTCGAGAGTTAGAGACTCAAAATGTTAAAGGAAAATCCCTGATATAGCGAGTACCAAAACACTGTTAACAGCGATAAAACCAAATTAATTAAGCTAAATAAATGAATATCCCGCGCTTTGTTGTCCGCATGATTTAAGAGGTAGCCTTTTCCTCCATGAGCCAACCGAGTGTTTAAAACCGCCAAAATTTATGACATTGATGTGGAAATAGGGTAAATCGACGTATAAGATCGGATTTTTATGACATAATTTATTTCCAAATGTGATTTGACAAACTTGTTCTGAAAGGTACCGAGTCTTTTGAGTATATAGCAAAGTTTCATTTCATTATAACAGATGCATTTTCATAGCACATCGAGCTCACCACCTCTGAGTAAACTGACTTCTGTATGTATACGCAGTTCTATCGTAGAAGAGATAAAACGCAAGCTTCATCCATGGCTCCACGAAAAGAAGCAAAGGTGAATGTTGAGGTTTCAGGACAAGGCTCAGACAATGTCTCTGATACTTCTCCCCGAAGTATCAACTCGGTCCCGAATTGGTCATATGTTTCAGATATTCTGCAAGTAGAATTGGTGGATTATTCCAACAACTCGGATGACAATGAAAGAGATGATTTAACCACCAAGTACAAAATAGTCGTCCAGTCTGGAATGCACAGAGTAGCAGCCAGACCGCGGTTTCTTCCATATTATGATATGCTCCGATGGGCATTAGACCATGTGGACATACCGACTAGGACTATCATGAATGAGCAAAGAGTCACCATCGGGACCTTCAGGCCGGAGCATCTGCAAACCATGTACAAGCTACCCGCTACGTCTGACCACACATATGGCGCTGAGTTCTTGGAATAATTCAAGGAGAAGGAATGCGAACAATATGATAAAACCATGTCCAGTTTGATAAAGCATTGGGTTTCAAGCACCGCGAAGTTCAAGGCCGATACCCAGGGCATATATTCAATTTCTTTGTTAGAACCGTAGTACCGATATGTGGCCATGATGACATGTCGGTTATATGGGAAAGAGGACACATCACATTTTTTCCTTGCGTGGGTGCCTTTAATGTTTCGGGTTGCTGAAGGTTGTTCTTTTAACTGGGCAAAGATGCTTTCGGATAGCTTGACCAATCGGGTCACAGAGTATCGGGAGCAGAAGGATGGGAAGGCGTCGTCATTCTTTATGTCCGCATACATTATGGACGCGATTTGTTCTATGACACCATTTCCATTGATGAACTGGAATTGGACTCCGATGAAGATGAACCCATACATATATATCACACAAAATTATGGGAAAAAAAAGCAGAAAATTTTGCGTATGAAATTTTTAACTGGATGATGGTGCCCCTGCACGTCACCATTTTTGGTCACCCGCAACCCCGGATCTCAGATAGCATAGTAACAAATCTGAGCAGCATCGCGGACTGGTATGTAGAAGTTGAATTTTCCTACTTCAAAGTCTTTGGGGCTTCTGTTCCCCCACATGCGCTGCCATTGTTCATCCCCGACAAGCTGGCTTGTCGCGAGGTTTCCTGGCAAATGGTTATTGGCAGTGTGAGTAAAGAGCTTAATGGGTACTCAAAGAAGGTATGACCATATTTTCCTATTCGGTTGAATTCTTATTCTTTATTAGATTTCAGGCATGCCAAAGCCGAGGTGGCTGCCCTGGAAGACTTAAATTTGGTCTCCATCGAATACAAGAAGCACGATCCACAGAGGGTCGTGAGAAATCATTTGGCTAATTGCAGGCTCAAGAGATTTGAGCATGAGAATTCACCCTCGGATGACATTTTCTGAGGAGCGAGGTCCTATGAATAAATTCTAGCCTGAATTCAATCCTTGGCACCCGAGGATAGAGCAGAGGTATTGAAATTCCAGGAACACCGACACAGCTGTCTCCCCACTGTATTGCGAGGTGAGGGTCCAGGTACTTCGGAAACAAAATAGAAGGACGCCGGAGGTTCTAAATATGCAACTCCCGACCATGGAGAACACCAGGATGAGGAGGAACAAACGAAGAATCCGGAAGTAGAGGAAAAGACTCCGGACACGCCAAAGAAACAGAATCCGGAGACAGAGATAAAGACCCTAGATCCGCCAAAGAAGCAGAACCCGGTCGATACCCCAGGGAAATCGATGAAATAGATCAGAGAACCCATCACATCTGTCGCCCCCTTGCACTCGACACAGGGAAATATCAAAGACGAATGGATATTCAATGAAGAGATGAGGCCCATAAGAGTAGAAGAACTCCCTCCGAATGAGTTTTTCTTTGATAAAAAGAGAAAAGAAGTAGTGAAAAGGGAATTCTATCAAGAAGGAGAGTCGACTGCAAAGAAATATAAAGTCATAACCGAGGGAAAGAACAAAAAGAATGAACAATTCGCCAATGAAATAGCAGGGACACTAGGAGTGTACGCCTCGGAAAATCAATTCTCAGTCGGACTCCTAAAGAACCAACTTAAAAGAAAAAATCGCCTAATTAGGACTCTTGAAGCCAGATTGGCCACAGTAATGGAGAACGCTAAAGGTCAGGCGAGCGTGGAGATAGAGCAGGCCAAATTGGCCGACAAAAATGAAATAGAGGTGCTCAGAACTAAGCTTGAGCAAGCGTAGTTGGTGGTCCGGGATGGTCGGATGCAGGCGAGCCAACAGAGGAATTTGATGGAATAGCTGCAGGCTAGGGTAGAGATCATCGAGAGCAGAATGATAAACGTCGGGATGTTCAAATCCCAGGAAATCAAGATTCGGAGCAGAGTCTCCACGGCGCAGCAGAATTTGCTTGCCAAGGTGGAAGCGATCCATGACAACTGTTTATTGGTAAATCAGGTTTCCGAGAACTTATCAGCCAGAGAGAGGGATGTCGGAGCGGCTCGGGTCGCCTTCCAGGAGGCGGTGATAGCTACGAACAACAGGGTTTCGGTAGGTACTCCCAGGCTCACCATTCCAGAACAAACCAGAGGAAATATTATGTTAAAGGAATGGGAGCATAACATCACCGAAGGCAAACAGGAAGCCCAAAAGATAACCAGCTCCTTGGAGGAGGCCTTTAACTCTATAGACGACGAACTGTTGGGCATTGACAGCGGGTGCGATGCCGAGACACTAATGCAAATGAATGTGGAACAGATCTCACTTGATCTGAAGGATAAGGAAGAAAGAGATTCGGCCGATATCTCTCTGATGACTATGGTGGACATAGTCCAAGTGGATAAATGCATGATCAAACCCAACGCGCATTCATGCGCCATTGACATCATCAATGGACAGATGGAGGACAGGCTGCAACAGCTAGCCTGAGAATGTTACTTCTTCGAAGCTAGCTATCAAGTAGAACCATCGCGGCTAATATCTCAGCTGGTGGAAAGATGTATCGCCTGTACCGAGCTCACGCAACGACAAACATCTGGCACCAAATGAGGACAGAGTAGGAGAAATGGAGCGATTTCACTCCTCCCTGTTGTAACCGAAATTTTGTTTCTATTGAGATTCTACCTTATTTGCAAAATTGTATAAATATATCACAGAAAGAAATAAACGGGGTTGGACCTTTTTGTGTCGTCTGTAACGGAGTTGTTTACATTTGAGAGTAATACAAGCAGATCTAAAGATTCTCAATTCCGTCACTACTGTGTTACAAGTTTTCTTCCTTGTATCTCATATTTCATTTCATTTCATTTCATACTCTTAATTGATGTGCTTCGTTATAATTTAGTACGACCACTACTATAGCGAATGAATTTCAATTTTCTGCAATTGTTTATTGTTTTTCCTCTGTACCAGCTATCAGCGGGTGTAAGACCAGTCTGCATTTTCAGAACTCTATACATATTCTCTGCTACATCGGTTAATTCTTTACATTTTTCCTCCACTATTTATGTGTGATACTCTCCCTTGATAGGAGCCTTACACCATAGACAGTCAAGTGTTTTTTCTCCCATCTCACACTTTTATTAAAATATAATATAGTTACGAGAACGAGCCTTTGATTTTCATCCATATTTTATTTCTGAAACCGTAAATTCTCTTTTATACGACCAATATGAGGCAACACTTATTCTCCCTCAGAATTTTTTTCCACTTTTACTATTCCTCCATGGCTGTCCCTGCACCAACACAGCCTAACGTCGAACTCAGACTATCGAAGCAAATGCATATTCCCTTAAACCTCTTTGACACAATTCTTAAGATGATAACTAACCGGGCCGAACTTGAACGATCATGGGCAGCCATTGAACAAGACATAACTATCCAGGAACAATTGGAAGCCAGACAACGCCAACGAAGAAATATTCCTTAGTTTGGTTTGTCGAAGGTTGACATTTCTCCCTTCTCCACCTTTTACCCACTTTCGGATGCCTTGACACTGTACTTCTAAGCCTTAAGTACAGACTCAGGAACAACATCTTTCTGGCGCCGTTGCCGGGGACCGAAGTTACGAATTCTTTTTCCCTGGGAAAACGACAAATTGTTTTTCGTTGAAAGTGTTACCCTTTGATAGTGAACAAAGAGTACACACCTTTTAAGTCTTTCCAAATATTTCACTTGGTGACTCCACAAATAATAAATTGGAATCCGATCGAAGGAATACCAGAAAAAACCCGGATGTTAAGCAGATTACGCCCGTTACCGATCCCGAAAAGATTTTAAAAGCGAGAGGCTCTCTCAAGCTAACTGCTGCAGTTTACAGGCTAAAAACCCCACCGTTGAAGACTAAAAGTTCTTCCAAACCCTCAACTTCTCTCAGTCCTCTCTTTGATACTAAAGTCTCAATGCCAAATTTCTCTGAAATTAGGAGTGATATCCATCCGACAGTCCCATTAGTACACAAAGGAAAGGACCCTATTGAACTTCGTCATCTTTTGATGTACCATCTTTTCTTTAGTTGAATTTCCCGATTTCGCCAAATTCTGAAGAGTGTGTTACACACTCGATTTCCACACCCGTCGGTTCTCCCGATTTCATCTCTTGCAAATCCAAAGAACCGAGTCATCGTGTTCCTTATCTTTCCTCATCGGATTTCCCTCTTCATGAAGAAAACAAAGAGTCACTTTTAATTTTCCAAAACCCCCTTTACAACTTTCCACAAATAACAATGGTAGCTTCCGGAGGAGGTGGTGGAGGGTTTGTAGGAGGAGGTGGAGGGTTTATCAGAGGAGGAGGGGGAGGAGCCCCTCTAGGAGGAGCTGGAGGCCAAGGGCCTAAACCCCCTCCCAGATTTTTTGCGAAAGTTGCAGCCAGATATGCTCCCTTAGTATTGCCCGTCCCTCTACATGACCTTCCCGAAAATTACATAAAAAATCTACCAAAATTCACCGAGGAAGGGGATCTAACCACGACAGAACATATTAATTTATTCGATCAATTCGCTGACATTCTAGGTCAGGTCAGAACTTGGTTTCGGAGCCTACCCGCAACTTCTATCTTGTCTTATGGTGCTTTAGAAGATGCTTTCCTCAGACAATGGGGCGAGAGAAAATACCATCTGTATTATTTAACCGAATTTGGGTCTTTAAAGAAAAAGAACTCAGAAACAGTCATGGAATTTATTCAGAGATTCAACAAATTGTACAATAAAATCCCAGCCGAGGTTAAACCATCCCAACCTGCGGCCAAAGTAACTTTCTCTGGAGCTTTTGAACCAGATTTCGCACTCCTTTTGCGAGAGAGAAGGGGAGCCACCTTAAACTGAATGCAAGACAATGCGGTAGAGATAGAATCTAATATGATGGCCTCGGGTAAGCTTAAAGCTAAATTAGAAACTGGAAACCGAGAGGCCAAACACTTTATAGAACAAGCAGGTCCTTCAGGGTCAAATAGATCCGCAGACGATAGGGTGGACGATATGGCCAGGGTGATTAAAGAAATGGAAAATAAAATATCCAGAAAGGAATTCAAACAGGCCAAATCTGACTCTTTCCCAAAAAAGGATTTCAAGAGGAACCCCAACCCCCCGAACCAACAAAGACAAATAAAAAATGAGGATCAAAAAATACAAGCTCCCTTAAAAAATGAAAATGAAAGACTTCAGAGATTTGGACAATGATGTTGCGAATTTCGGCGATGACTGCACTCAACCATATCTGACCCGAGAAGACTATGAAAAATCTATAAACATGCAACAACCGTCGAATAAGGGAGAAGAAGGTGATCACACTGATCTCTGTGAACCTCAACCAGAAACTGAAAAGATAATGGCTGAGTTTCAATCAAAATACAACCTAAGATCTAAGAGTAAGCCCACCTCAACTGCCCAAACCAAGAAAATCCTTCAAAGAGGTCAAACCTATGAGCCTCCTTCGGAAGAAACCTTATTTCCCAACAACAAAACGAAAATGGTAAGCACACAAGAGTCCGAAGTGAAAAAAGTTGAAACTCCAGCACAAGGAACCGAACCAGTAAATAAAGTTACGTCTTCAACCAGGACCATGAGTGATAAAGTTGTCCAGACAAAGAAGTCGGAAAGGAAGGAACCGAAAGTCTCAACCAAAGAAATAGACAGGGTGAGTGGAGCTTTCAGTTTCAAAAATGAAATAAATAAAATTAAGATACCAATCCCTTTGGTAGAATTAGCAAAACAAACCCGTTTATCGCAAGCAAATTACCGGAGCGATGGGTGTCTCTGAGATATAAGGTCAGTATGATATTTTAAATTTAGAAGATGACAAACCTAACATCACTTTTGGTCCCCATTTTGAAGGGGCCAAAGAAACCATTGCTCCCTTTTATATCACTATGAATGTGTATGATCAGTTGCTACATAATTGCATGTTAGACTCCGGAGCCTCCCATAACGTTATGCCTAAGATTATAATGGACAAGTTGGGTCTCCAGATCACCAGACCTTATGGAGATATGTACTCTTTTGACTTGAGAAGGGTTAAGTGTTTGGGGATGATAAAATATCTGGTAGTTACCCTGGGCCAGGTCCCGGTTAAGAGTATCCTGATGGATGTGGTTATCGCAGATATTCCCCCTAAGTATGGAATGTTGTTATCTAGGTCATGGGGAGCCAAGTTGGGGGGTTCTCTTCAGTTGGACATGACATATGCCACTATCCCTGTGTTCGGTGGTCAGTTCACTCGGTTTTACAGAGAAACAAGATTATCATATACAGTCAGTGACCCTCAAAACCCAAACAACTTCCCTATTTACATTGCGGACCAAGATCTGGGAAATTGTATCTTGTCTTTTGATGATGGTTTAGACAGTTTTCCGCAAGAAAATGATATAGAGCGAGAAGAATCAGATTACATGACAGCAGATCTGTGAAACAATGGTGTCTGGAAAATGTATTTTGACGGTGCTTCATCTTCTGAGGGGGCAGGCGCAATAGTGCTTTTAGTGGCTCCCGGAGGTAAGTTCGTTGTTCCCTTTTCCTATCGATTGCAGTGGGACATAGATTACACTAACAACGTATGCGAATATGAAGCATTGATATTAGGATTAGAAGCAGCCAAAAAGCTAAATATAAGTAACTTGGAGGCATATGGTGATGCAGAGTTAATAGTAAAACAAATAAACCGACAGTACCTAGCCAAGCATCCTAGACTGAGAACATACAAAAATTGTGCTTGGGATCTCATGGAAAACTTTTTCTCATCCGTAAAGGTCCATTTTATCCCTCGCACAGAGAATCTACATGATGATGCATTGGCAAAGGCAACTTCAACCTTCTCTCCTCCCACGACTGTCAAACTGAAGTATCACATCGAAATCAGATACAAACCCTCTATACCAGACAATATCTGACACTGACAGGTCTTTGAAGATGACGAGCAAATTAAGAAGTTCCTTACAACAGTGGGTGAATTCTCCAAAACTCATGCTGACCAAGAAAATCAAAATGAATCGATGTGGATCATGCAAGAAGGGGAAGACCCTGAAACCTTTCGAGAAAAAATTGCGGATCATCATATGTTGGTCCTTAAAAACAATCAGATTCTAAAAGGATTGATTCCTTTGGAAAGACTTTTCGATCAAAACGATGTACCTGTAAAATCCACTTTGCAGCCCCAACCAGAAGAAGTAGAGGACTGTGATATAGGAATTGAAAAATAACCCAGGGTGGTAAAAATATCCAAGTTCCTCCCTCCCGAAGTGAAAGATAAATATAAAAACCTACTCAGACAATATAAGGATGTTTTCGCCTGGTCCTATGATGAGTTGAGAACGTATGATACTTCCATAATTGATCACAAGATACCTTTGAAACCTAGGGTCAAACTGTTTAGGCAAAAGCTTAGGCAAATTAACCCCATTTTGTTACCTGTGATCGAAAAAGAAGTTAAAAAAAATTTAGACGCGAAAATAATCATACCTCTGAGATACTCGGTCTGGGTAGAAAACCTAGTCCCGGTTAGGAAAAAGAGTGGGGAAATCAGGCTGTGTGTGGATTTCTGAAACTTAAATAAGTCATCTCTCAAGGACAATTATTCGCTGCCCAAAATGGACCATGTGTTAGAAAAGGTTGTTGGAGCTAATCGAATGTCTATGATAGATGGATTCTCTGGTTATAATCAAATCTCTATGAATGAAAAAGACAGGGAAAAAACTTCTTTTACCACACCATGGGGTACGTTCATGTATGATAAAATGCCTTTTGGTTTGATGAGTGCAGGGGCCACTTTCCAGCGAGCTATGGACATTGCTTTCGTGGGAGAAAGGGATAAGTTCGTAGTCATTTACCTCGACAATTTGACGGTTTTCTCTAAAACTGATGAAGAACATTTGATGCATCTCAAACAGACCTTCAAAAAGTGTCGTAGGTTTGGTCTATCTTTGAACCCAAAGAAATCACATTTCGCTATGCGGGAAGGTAAGCTTTTGGGCCATGTCGTATCTAGGGATGGAATCTGGATTGATCCTAAGAGGATTGAAGCAATAGATACTATATTCCCAAAAATATAAAAGAGATTCAATCGTTCTTAGGAAAGATAATTTTTTTACGAAGGCTTTTCCCCAATTTCACTGAGATTGTCAAATTGATCACAGGAATGTTGAAGAAGGACAACGGAGTAAATTGGACAACCGAGGCCAGAGCATCGTTCGCACATATTAAGAAAGTCATAAGCGAAGCACCTGTGTTAGCAAGTCCAGATTATCTGAAAGATTTTCTTATTTTCTCATTTTCTTCTAAACATACTATCGCCATGGTGCTCCTACAGAAGAATGAAGAAGGGTTCGAACAACCGATAGCGTTTTTTAGCAAAAGCCTTAGAGACACAGAACTGAAGTATGACATAATATAAAAACAAACGTATGCAATGATAAAGGCATTAAAGGTATTTAGAACCTATGTGCTACATTAAAAAATAATCGTGTATGTCCCTACCAGTTCTGTGAAAGATATATTGGTACAGCCAGACAGTGACGGAAAAAGAGGGCGATGGTTCGCTAAAATCCAAGAATTTGATCTGGAAGTTAAACCGACCAAATTGATAAAAGGGAAAGGCCTGGTCAAACTCTTAGCTTAGTCAAATTTCAAAGCCCTTGATATCAATTGCCTACAGGAAGGCGACGAAAAATCAGACCTAAATGAGCTGGATGAAGAAACAAGTCCAACCCAGATCGAAGAAAAGTTCCGATCATCGGGCTGGTACAGAGACATAGTGTCATACCTGCTAACCCTCAAATGCCCAAACGAACTATCGCCATCTAAATGTAGAACTTTAAAACTCCATGCCGTCAAATATTGTATTTTCAAAAGTCATCTATATTGGAAGGATCCACTCGATTTCCTATTAGTCTGTTTAGTCGAATCGAAAACTCAGCTGGTTATAGACGAATTTCATAAGGGAGTCTGTGGGGGGCATCATGCATTGAGAGGTATGGCTTACAAGATCTTGAGGGCTGGGTACTACTGGCCTAAAATATTTTCGAACGTCAATGCCAAAGTGCGTGCCTACAACCCTTGTCAACTGTTCACAGGTAAACAGAAGCTCCCTGCACTGCCTCTAGTTCTAGTTAAAGATGAAGCCCCATTTCAACAATGGGGTCTAGACTTCATAGGCGAGATTAATCCCCATTCCAATGCTCAACGTAAATGGATCTTAACAGCCACAGATATTTTACTAAGTGGGTGGAAGCCATTCCAACCAAAAGGGCAACAGACTCGGTGGTAATCGATTTCTTGGAAGACAATATTTTGTCAAGATTCGGTTGTCCCCGAAAGATAGTTACCGACAATGCCCAGGCCTTTAAATCTAT
>SNQJ01S0178564.1:25819-38697 GCA_010110895.2 Picea sitchensis | reverse complement strand
GTTAGTTATGAATCTTTAGAATGAAATTGTTAAATAAATTTTATTTATTGTATTATCAGATTTATTACGCAAAAAAAAAAAATTGAGTGAATTTCAAAATTTCTACTCTGTTTTAATTCATGGTAGTTTAAATTAAATACCGGTCACTACAAAGACTCAAGGATCACGGGAAAGGTCCTCCGGGATTTCAATTCCACTTTTCTTGCCCTAATCCCCAAAGAGGGGCAAGTGCATAGACCCAAGCAATACAGGCCTATAGCCCTCTGCAACGTCATCTACAAACTCCTCACAAAAGTCATCGCCCGAAGACTCAAGCCGATCCTACCAACAATCATATCCCCAGAGAAATCGGGGTATGTCGAGGGTAGACAAATCCTGGATAGCATCATTTTGGCGCATGAAGTAATTCACTCCTTGCAGAAAACCAAAACCCCAGGGATGCTTCTAAAGCTGGACATATCAAAAGCCTTTGATAAGCTCAGTTGGGACTATATGAAAGAAATGCTTATAGCTTTTGGCTTCCATCAAAACTGGTTTACTTGGATTTTAAATCTAACCTCCTCGACCTTCTTTTCCCTGCTCATCAATGGTGCACCCTCGAAACCCTTCTCCCCTACAAGAGGGATTAGATAGGGAGACCCCCTGTCTCCTTTCCTCTTCATCATTATGGCTGAAGGACTTAGTAGAAATATCCACGTTGCTCTGGAAAACAACCTTCTGATAGGTCTACCCCTGCACGGCATCTCCCCGCCTATCTCTCATAGTCAATTCGTGGATGACACCCTCTTGATGGGTAGCCCGACTGCACGAGAAGCCAACTCACTCAAGGAGATTCTCCAAACCTTTTTTGATGCTTCAGGTCTAGAATGCAACAAGGATAAGTCCCAAATCTTCTTTTTCAATACGCCCCCTCCGATCTAGTGTCACATTTCAGAGATCCTTGGTTTCAACAGAAGCTCCCTTCCGTCCAAATATCTAGGCATACCCCTGATTGACAATGCCCTCCGGAACTCCTCTTGGGAGAAACTTCTTTCTTTTTTCTCCAAATGGCTCTCCTCTTGGACCTTTAGAGCTTTAAATCTGCCCAGCCGTCTCATTCTGCTCAAAGTCATCCTTCAAGCTCTCCTGATCTATGCTTTTTCGGTGCTGGCAGCCCCAAGATTTGTTCTCAACTCCATCAAAAGCTTGCAAAGAAATTTCCTTTGGAAATGCCTTAACAAAGAGAAGAATATAGAATTAGTCAGCTGGGAAAATATCTGTAGGCCTAAGGAATAGGGAGGACTGGGAATAAGAGATCCTTCTATAATGAACAAGGTCCTTAGTGCCAAAATTTGGTGGCGCTGGTTAAAAAACCCCACAGATCTTTGGGATAAGTTATGGAGGAAGAAATATACCCCTAACACAGTAGAGAATAACCTGATTCGATGGAATGGGGATAACACGGGCTCCTTAATCTGGACAGCGGCCAAGCAGAATAGGCAGATCGTCACTCAGCATGCTTTCTGGGAGATAGGAAATGGGGAAACGGATTTGTTCTGGCAAGATTCTTGGCAACAATGGTCGGCCTTAAACATTGAGGAGTGGGCCCGCGACATTTGTACTCAGGCTACAGGCATGGACCTAACAAAGGCAGTGGACTACTAGCAGAACAATCCCATTGGGGACACCTGGCGTTGTTGGCTCTTGGATCGAGCGTGAATTAACTTGGCTCTGCATATAGATCTGGCACCACTTCAAGAAGCGCTGGCTAAGCGGAAAATTCCTACACATGTTGGTGAAGACATACTTAGGTGGGGTTACATACCACATGGTTACTTCACCATGCAGGAAGCCTATCAAATTAAGACCAAGTCAGACCGCCCCACAGACACAAAGATTTGGGGGAAAATTTGGAATCTTAAGCATTGGCCGAAAATCACCCTTTTTCTTTGGCTGGTCTCACACTCAATAATTCTCACCTGGGACAATATCCTGAAGAGGGGGTTTGTGGGACTCTCTATATGCATACTTTGTGGAGAGGCAGAGGAAACCTTGAATCATCTACTCAATACTTTCCCTTACACAACTCAAGTCTGGGATCAAGTGGCGATAATCATGCGCACCTCGGACCGCCTCAAAGATAGTGTCATCGAAACTATCTTAAATTGGAGGGATCAGGCTTTTATCTCTCCTTACCTCAACAAGGTTTGGCAGCTCTTACCTGGCTTTGTCCTCTGGCAAACTTGGAAAGAAAGAAACAGGAGAATTTTCAGAAATAAGGCTCACCCTTGGAATCAATGTTGGCGTCATTGCCAACACAACCTCTTGGAAACTCTCCATCTTAGACATTGGTCAGATGCAGACTTAGCTTACTCTCCATCCGAGCTACCAATCCTACGGCACTAGACTCCTCTTCCTTCCTCTTAGACGCCTACCTCACCCTCTCCCACCCCCCCTCCGAGTCGCCCTTCCCCTTGGTCTCCTCCCCCAAAGGATTTCCTCAAACTCAATTTTGACGGAGCGTCTAAAGGAAATCCAAGAGCTAGAGGCTATGGAGTGGTCTTCCATAATCATCTTGGACACATTCTAGCCATAGGAGCAGGCCCCCTTGGCCATTCCACGAATAATGCAACAGAACTCTGGGCCCTTATCAAAGGTATGCAAATGGCCTCTCAGAATAATTATACAAAGATCATCGTCGAAGGGGACTCTCAGGTCATCATTGGCTTGTTGTGCAGAATCCTACATGGGGCCAACCCGGACAACATCTCACCAAGCTGGAGACTTTCACATGGATTGCAGATCATTGCAGGTCTGCTGCACTCTGATTAGGTGATCATACCCACACACATTAGAAGGAAGGAGAACCAAGTTGCGAATGAATTGGCTAATTTGGGCATTGACTGGAGAGGACCAGACCTCCGGTGTTATTTAGCCCAGAATCCAGATCATCTTATCCTCCAACAGTGTATTCGAAAAGCTGGCTTAGTAGATGTTTCCCCGGATGGGGTTCTAGTGGTTTACTCATGGAAAAGGTTGGGAGCATACATAGTCCGATGCAACATGGAGCCACGTGATGGGCTCGTGTCGTAGGCTGCTACCGTCCCGGGATTTTAATTGCATTAATGTCGCGGTAATGGGCATTAACGCCACCCTTTGCACCTTCGCATTTTTTTCTATGGCTCGGCTCATCGTTTTGGTTATCGATCCCTGTATGCGTTCTGAAGGGCTCCTCCCTTCACAGCGCAGACGGGACCTGGCTCACTCCTTCCGGATTGTTGTTGTCTCAGTTACTTTCCTGCACCTTTGGTTTAATTTCATCCAGACCAGTCCACCTGCACTCATGAAGGAACGGCTTAGAGGAAGACCGAGGAGGGGCTCTCCCTGGAAGCCTCGTCGACCCTCAGTCTCACCTTCAGTCTCACCTTCCACTTGTTCATCCTCCCATCCTCAAACTCCGTCCACAGTCACCACCCCGCCACCTTCGCAGTGTATGCTTCTTCACTCCATGGCTACTATCCCATGAGGGTCGGCCCCGCTGCTGATATGCCCTCAGGACCCCCGGATGCAATTCTCAGCACCAATGTCTATCCCTGGACCTTCGAGCAATCTGAGCAGTGCACCACCAGCATGTGGTGAGTCTAAACGAGCGCGCTTCCACCCCACGGACCACCTCGATAGCGAGCATTTCAGGGATCGACTGGTCATTCTGTATGACTTAGTTTTTTAGCTCAGGCAGGAGGTGGCGGACCTTAAGTATCGCCTGCAAGCCATAGATGAAAACATGGCGAGCTTTCTTCAAATCCTCTCTACTATGCACTCGGATCTCTCCTCGGACCCGATCGACTCTGCTACAGGGGAGGCACCTGATACTGCTACAGGTGCAGGCATGGATAGAATGCAACGACCAGCAGAAGTGAAGCAGGAGAAGGTAGAGCGAAGAGGCCAAGCTGAGGACACGGCGTGTGACTAGAGAAAGGAAAAGCGATGGGATGATCAGTCGACATATATTGAAGAAGAACCGTGGAAAGAGGACCTCCGAGCCACGTGGATAGGCTATCTTCTAGGTGTTTAGCTCATTAGTGTTGTTTGTCAAGTTTTCTAAGATTCATAGTTTAGATGACAGTCAGTCTGAACTCTGTTTTTACTGGACTAGTGACTTTCTTAGAATTTTGAATTAGGGGGGCTGGCTGGACTGGTTTCCCCTCTGTTGGGGTAGTCCGGTAACTGCAGCCAGTATATTGCTGTATTTTGGCACTTTTATCAGCTTTAGCAGGCTCTTAATATAACATATACTTCTTATTTACAAAAAAAAAAAAAAAAAAGTACAACTGGATGAATTATAAGAAGGAAGAAATTATGTCATCTGTATGGAATTACTATGATGGAGTCTCTCTCTTTACTTTTGTGTCGTTGATGTCCTTATATCCTCCTTGTTGACGGTTTCTGGGCCGGTACCAACTATTGTTTCTTGATTAGGGCCTTTCTAAACCATTCTTCTATGTAATCCTTCATCGAAGCCACATTTATATCATGTTTAAATTTAATATCAAATAATTCACCTTCCAAATCTCTTAAGTTATGTGAAATGTTATGAATTGACTCCTCAATATCTTGATTTTTGTTTGCATACTCTACTAGCCAATTTTCAATTTCACTTTCATCATATTCAATTATGCTATTGAACTTTTCAGCTGAAATGTTTTTCACTATGTCTACGTGTTCTTCAAATTGNTTATGAATTGACTCCTCAATATCTTGATTTTTGTTTGCATACTCTACTAGCCAATTTTCAATTTCACTTTCATCATATTCAATTATGCTATTGAACTTTTCAGCTGAAATGTTTTTCACTATGTCTACGTGTTCTTCAAATTGTTGCTTTGTCATAAATATAGAATTTACAATTAATCTTGGGTCTTGCATTGAATCCATAATCCATATTGTCTAGCAACTTCAGTGATAAATAATTTATCTGAAATATAATACAAAATAAAAATAGAACTTTCTTTGGAACAAAGATTCTAATGAAATTATAACTCTCCATCTTCTCCAGGGTACCCCTTTATTTAGAAAATTTATCGCCTCTGATGATAACCTGGATGTATTATCTCCAAAGAGAAGTTTTTTGAAAACTGAAACAAATTCATTATGTGTTTCATAAAAGAAAATATAAGTCTTTTGCCTCCAAAGATCTTGGTACCAGACGGTCACAGGGTCGATTTTACATTTTACCCTCTTGTCAATTGTTAATCCCTAGAAAATGCAGTAATATGTAATAGCGAATATTTAATATGAGGCCATGAAAAAATTCTTTTCTTTCTTGAAATTTGAAAGTTGGGAAGCAATTTCAATGGAGATAAGATTTCCCCAATCAAAGATGGATTTTTCATGAACTATAAAATACAGAATGTACAAAGATATTTGAGAGATGGTTGTCATATTTTTTTGACCAGTGACTCTAGTGAATAAACATGTGATTTCTAGATAATGGTTTTCCAAGGAACTAACATGAATCCTTGTAATGTCAACATGAATTGCCGAAGGATATTTGAGATTCTTGCAAAAGGTCAAGCCCACTATTTCTTTTCTTAAGAAAATCCCTTGCTTATTCTCCCTTAAAAGTAAGAGTCTGGTCTGGTAATTTTAGCATCTTCCTGAAAATGATTGGTGATAACGAAAGAAAACAATGAAAAAAAAGACTAAGTATCATGATCGGTCGAACTTATAAGGTGAATGGAAATGAAAGACTCATGGACCCGCGAACCCATGGTGAGAACAAACAAAAAAATATTCTAAGTATCGAGTAATTTGTTGATCGCAAAAGGTAAAGGTTCATTTTGATGACAGTGGATGTATAAACTAGAATACTCCAACTCGCGAACCCGTAGTGGAGAAAATTAACTAAGTATGGTGATAAGAATTTTTTCTAAGTATGAAAGAATGAAAAGAAAGAAACATATAGGGGTCAACATATATAAAATGAAAATACAAAGAAAGGTGATTTTAAGCCCTAGAAAAAGACCCATGTTATGTATAAAACCCCTTATTAATCCCTATATATTGAATATTACAATTTCAGTATGTCGGCTAGAACCCTTCATTGCACCCTTTCATTTCAATTGTGCCCTTTGTCTCCTATTTATATACCAAGGAGACCTAGTATTAGGATCATCTTATCTCATGTCATATTGTATTTGTGAATTGGATTTATTGTAAAAGGATATTCCCCCCTCGAAGTGGACTATAATCATTGATTTTTTTATAGTTTGAGCATAACATTTAGTATCAAAGCATTGATCTTAGGGTTTTTTTTCTCCAATAAAATCATCTTAGAATTTTTGCTATAACTTTTTTTCTAGAATGATTCAAAAATTGAAACTTAGAGTTTATATATAAGGCATATCAAGATATCTCTGATAAAACTTTAAGCTTCTAGGTCATTATAATTTTAGAGATATACCTTGTGGAAGATAGGGTTTTTTACTAGTCCTATAACTAGTCTCAAACATGTGTTCTGGGTAAAACAATAATATCCTCTTCAACGAGGATACAAATTCTATGAGAAATGTTTCATTTGAAAGAGGACATTCCATGGTATTTTTGGTAGAAATTTTAGAATCACATATTAAATATTGGACACGTGGCATTATGTACAATTTATCTCTCCCAAAAAAGAAAAAAATCAGCAAGGTTTGGGAAAGTTACCCTATCTTTCACTTGACACATCCAATTTTGGTCAGAACTATGGAATTGTAGAGAATACATATCATAGTACTATATTCCAAAATTGTATACACTTAAGGGCTGAAATTTCAGAAATACATCAAAAGGGAGTTCGGCCAAAAGGGACAGACTCCAAATTAGGTTTTCAAAGGTATGTAACTTACAATTGGCATAAATTTTTATTAGAATGTTTGTTTTTGGTGATTAAAAATTTGTGAAAAAAGAAAAAATAGATGAGAATTATTATTTTCTCACATGGATCCAAAGGCTCCTCCAAAAAATATTGGTACTCCTCATAAAAACACAAACATGACTTCCGAATAAAATGAAGAATTCAAAAACAAACTATCCCAATTAAAGAACAAAGTTGATGAAATGAATGGTAGTATGTTGAAACAAGTAGATTTATCATATTCTCAAGAAGACCTAAAAAAGTAAATGGAAAATAATATGGAAGAGAAGATGAATGAAAACCAGGAACATATGGAAAAGAAGATGAATGAAAAGGAAAATAAGATGGATGACATGAAAAGTAAGATGGATGAAAATGTAGAAGAAATACAAAAATCCATGAAATAATTGAAAATTTCCATGTCTTCCATGATCTTTCACGCTCTATATGAGAGACTCCCTAAAGGAGATCTCAAAATACAAGGAAATCATGAAAATAAGGAGAACAATGGTGTTGAGACTCAATCACATATGGGGAGTATTTTTTCACATTTGGAGAGCACAAATATTGAATCTCAAAGTCATGATCATTCATTACTTCAAGATCCACCCGATCAAGGTTTTAATACAATACCACAAAACTACTTCATTCCAAAGATAGATATGAGGAAGTTTGATGGTAAATATCTTATAACATGGATATTCTAGATGGTGCAATTCTTTGATCTACACCAAAAAACATGACTACAAAAGTTACCTATTGCATCCTTGTATTTAGAAAATGATCAATTTGTGTGGTATCAATGGATTTGTGAAAGAAAAAATAATTATATTATCTCCTGGTACATTTTTACGAATGAATTGATATCACATTATGGGGATATTAAGAGCAATAAATTTTTTAGTCAATTGATAAATATTTGGAAAAAGGTACAATTACATAGCACATTCAATAATTCCAAAGGCTTAGTCTCATTCAAGAAAAAATTGTTAGATCTATTTATTGGCACTTTAAAGGAGAACATTCAACATGAAGTGTGTCTCTTTGAACCTAAATCCCTAGAGCAATATTTTAGTATGGAAAGGAAAGTAGAAAACAAATGTATGGCTACTAGAAGGGTGGCCACTGATAACTATAAAGAGCACCATGTTCCCTCTCCTAAACCAACAAGGTTGACACATAAACAAATGGATGAAAGAAGAGTGAAGGGACTATGTTTCAATTGTGACAAAAAGTGCAATAAAGGGAATAAATGCAGTGACAAGAAATTATTCTACATTGACTATGAAGAGGAAGAAAATCAAGAATTGGAACCATCATAAGAGATAGATCTAGAAGAGACTACTCCAACAATATCTTGTCATGTATTGGTCAGCATCAATACTCCACGAACCCTCAATATACAAGGATACATCAAAAAGAAAAAGTTAATAGTATTTATTGATTTCGGTAGTACCCATAATTTCATCAATTACAAATTAGCAAAAGCTCTCAATTGCTTTATATATCCAGCACCATAGTTTCAAGTAATGATTGTAGATGGAGGTACCACAAATTATTCTAGGAAGTTCCATAGTATTAAGCTCAACACGGGGGAGTATTTTTTGGATAGTCCCATGATTTGCATCCAAATGGGTGGTGTTGATTTTGTATAAGGGGTCCAATGGTTACAATCATTGGGAATAGTGGCCCTTAATTTTCAATATATTTTCATGATATTTTCCTCAGCTTGAAAGAACATTGAGCTTAGAGGTATCCAAGGGAAATCATATAAGGTGATAATATCTAATAGCACAATTGTTCTCACTTGACGTTAAAACATCTATATATTCTACTCCATTATATCTCCAATTAGTTATCAACAATCATTCCAAGGTATTTGGAGAAATTCCTAAGGGTCTTCTACTTGCTCGATATCATGACCATGCTATTCATTTGCAAATAGTAAGTGTACCACCTAACATTAGGTCTTACAGGTATCCATATGCACAAAAAAGTGAGATTTAGGCGTATGATCCAAGAAATTTTAGAGGTCGACGTCATTCAACCTAGCCAAAGTTATTTCTCTTCACCAGTGGTGATGGTTATAAAAAATGGAGGTCCATGGAGTATGTGTCTAGATTATAGACAACTCAACAAAATGACATAAAAGATAAGTTTTATATTCCTATCATTGATGAATTATTAGATGAATTGCATGGAGAAAAGTTCTTTACTTAGTTGGATTTTCATTTGGGATATCATCAAATCAGAATGAGGCAGGAAGACATTCCCAAAACAACTTTTAGAACACATGAAGGTCATTATGAGTTTTTGGTTATGCCATTTGGACTTACTAATGCACCTTCAACATTTCAAATCTTGATGAATTCTATTTTGAAGCCCTTCCTTAGAAAATGTGTGTTAGTGTTTTTTTATGACATACTAATCTACAAAAAATCTTGGGAAGAGCAGGTACAATGTGTTGACAAGGTATTACAACTATTGGAAGAGAAACAACTTTATGCAAAGCCTTCCAAGTGTGACTTTGGGGTTCAAGAAGTGGAATATTTGGGTCATATTGTATCTTATGAAGGTGTAAAAGTGGACCCTAAGAAAATTAAAGCTATGAGGTAATGGCCAATTCCAAAAACCTTGAATAAACTTAGACGATTCTTAGGATTGATATGATATTACCGCAAGTTTGTCAAGAACTATGGTAAAATAACAACACCTATAACAACATTATTAAAGAAGGAAGCATTTTCTTGGACTGAAGAAGAAACCAAATATTTTGAAAATCTTAAGGAGGTTGTGTGTACAACACCCGTCCTAGCCACACCTGACTTCACAAAAACATTTATTATGGAGTGTGATGCCTCATACCGTGGAATTGGTGCAATTTTAATGCAAGAAGGAAGGCCCATTACCTTTGAAAGTAGCCAAATTAAAGGAAAAAACTTACCTAAATACATTTATGAAAATGAAATTTTGGCCATACTACATGTAGTTCATAAATGGCACCCTTACCTAATAGGAAGACACTTCAAAGAAAAAATAGATTATGATAATTTGAATTACTTCTTGGAGCAACGCTTATCTTCAGAAGAGAAAAAATAATGGGTTAAAAAGATGTTATGTTGTGATTTTGAAATTATTTACAAAAAAATAAAACATAATGTTATGGAAGACACCCTTTCAAGGAATGAAGAAGAAACAAAAGGTTCACTATGTGTTATTTCTATTTCACAATCTGATTGGGTGGAAGAAGCAAGGATAGAATGGAAGCAATATTGGGAGGTGTGCAAGATAATTCAACAACTACAAGAAGACCCTAGTTCATTAGACAATTTTGTATGGAAGAATGACTTTCTATGTTATCATGGTCGCCTATATTTATGTAAGAATTCCTAAATCAAACATAAGGTCCTTCTGGAATTGCACACTACTCCTATTGGAGAACATTCAGGATTATTGAAAATGTACCATAGGATCAAGAAGGATTTTTTCTGGGAAGGTCTTAAAAATGATGTTCAAAAGTTTGTGTTTGAATGTTTAGTCTTCCAACATAATAAGGGAGAGACAATCAAGACGCTAGGTATCCTACAAACATTAGTTATACCTGTTAATGTTTCATCGAAACCTACACATGAGATCTAGCTAAAGCAAGTAACAAAAAATCTTATCAAGAAAGGACGAGAGATTCAATATGGAAGAATGAGAAAATATATTCAAACTACTCGAATGAGATGATCAATGGATGATGATTGATACAATGAATGACTGGAATACACTCATATATTTTAAATAACATTCCATAATTAAGAAAATAAATCAAGAAGTTGGCTTTCCTTAGGAATGCATGCATGCATAATAGTGATGGTCTAAATAGAAAGTCTAAAATAGAACTAGTCAGTTAACTCCCACTGAACTAGTGTGTCGAAAATAGAAATTTCTCCAACACTCCCCTGAACATCACTATGGAGTAAAAATGATTCTCGACAACTAGGCCATATTAGGTACTCATGTACAATGTAACTAATCAACACTGAATAAAAATGAGGAAAGAGGGAAAACCACGTGGGAACAAAACCCCCCTCAAAAGACAATGCATCAAAAGAAGAAAAGGTGGCTGCTAGGCAACTGTGTTCTTCACTCTAAGATGATCCCGCAAAGTTTGAAACTTCTTCTCACTGAAATTCTTTGTGAAGATGTAGAAATATTTATGGATCTGATGAAGTCCTTTGGCAATCTTTCTAGTCTTGTACCTCTTGATCATGTGGACCCATATGCACCTGGAAATATTCATTTTTGGTGGAAGTGGAACTAGATCCCAAGTCTGATTCTCTAGGAGTGATTCCTACTCCTGCATGGCTACTTTCCATAATGGATTTCCCACAACCTCATTGTAGGCCTATGGATCAAAATATTGAACCATATATCAATGCATGGGCATCACAGGTTCAGAATTTGAAAGTACATGAGAAGGCTCCTCATTATGAGATTGAGTCCTCCTCTAATCCAATGGCTTCGCTGCAAGGAAACCTTCTTTCTGAAGTGTGAATTGTGTTGTCTTGGGCATCTACAAAATCTTTGACACTGAATTCTTATCTAGTTGTACTACCTGCTCATTTCCATGTACAAAATATGAGTGTATGGAATCATCTCTGATGTATGGAACCGATGGAAGCACAAGAGTATATGCATGTTTCACTGGAGGTGCAGGCAAAGTACTCTCCTTATGTGTAAGTAGAAAGGAGGAGTCATCGTTATCAAACTTAGTGAATTTATACAACCTTGATCTATGATCTACCACACCAATTGAAATAATGAAATTATCATGCATTTAAAGTACATAAACTAAATCTACTGTAAATTCAACCTTTTTACCTTTTTGAGTGATCTGATAAACTGAGAGCAGATTCATAAAAAGATTTGGAACATGTAAAACATTCTCAAAACTACCATTAGGGAGTTCCACTCTCCCCTCTCCTGCTACTACACTGAGTATCATCCCGCATGAGAATAGGGGGTCTTAAGAATGAACTCAAAGAAGTGAAAACTTCATCTTTCACTACCATATGATGTGATGCGCCAAAATCTATAATCCATTAATCATATGAGGAATTAATTACAATAAGAGCATGATGATTAACTTTCTTAGGAGCAGTATCTTCTTCCTTCTGCTTCTTAACTCCTTCTAGAATGAAGTTTCCAAGGTTGTTTTGTGTAAGTACCTAAGCCATAAGATCGATTTGCTTATTCATGCATGTGGATTCTTCATGATTTGGTTTATTGTAGTAAGTGCATTGCTTTCCCTTCCTCTTCTTCTTGGAATCTAAAGTGTCTTTGGAACCTGAAGAATCATTGAAAGGTTTGGAATATCCCTCTATTAGGAAGAAATATTTTCGTTTAATTCCATTGTAGTAATTTCCCAACTATTTAATTTGTCAATCTGAGGTTCATAGGCTTACGAAAAACACACACTATATATGCAGGACTGAAGTAGAAGTAATCTAATCTAAATTGCTGAAATGAAATTAATCTAGGAAAGCATTGAAAGACTAACTATGAAAGCAACAAATTAATCTAGGAAAGCAATACAACATGTGAAGAGTTGAATGGCAAAAGACATATGTAAGCTCACACAATACATCAATCTCAAATTATATTACAAGAGTCAAATGACAAAGCATGAAAGAATAACAAAGCTAAGAATCAAAGCTAAGAATCCCCTTCTCCTCATTACAAGACTAAATTATGAATTACATGATATCTAACTCTCCAAGCTAATCTCCTATGAATAACATGCTCCTCCTCATGAAGAGAGAACACTCTCTTATATACATGAGATTCTTGAAGAGTGTCATAATTACAGTTCCACTATTCTCTCAACCATTCTCAACTACTTTCCTATTATTAGAAGATATGATCCCTTCAAATCCTCCACACATCTCTCACATATCTTAGATAAGATATGCCATCCAAATCTTCCATGATCTTCTCCTTTGAATATGCTTGA
>SNQJ01S0178564.1:2025-13780 GCA_010110895.2 Picea sitchensis | reverse complement strand
CTGAGGGGTTGGAAATCCTTATGGATCCCAAACAAATACTTGGAGCTTCCCATCTGCTCCATTCTACTGCTGTTGTTGCTGTTGCTTCCGTGTTGTTGTTGTTGTTGTTGCTCTTCTGCTCAGCCTCTCCCTGCTGGTAGCTTCTGCTGACTCTACCATCAGCCTTCTAATATCTTCTATCACTCGGTCCAGCTGCTCCAATGGTTGGCCCTGTTTTTGCAGTCTCCTCAGCTGCAAAAATTTTCTGCAATTGAGAAGATCGCTACGATATCCCATGCCATCTTATTCATCCTCAATGGTAGCCTCAAGTTTCCACTCTACTGCAGAATTCAACTCTGCAGTCTCCCTTCGACTGACTTGTTGTTCAGCCACCTTTTCTGACAGCTCAACTTCTGTCAGTTCTCTTGCTGGCCCTGGATTGTTCAACCAATCCTCCAGCATCTCTAGGTCCATCACCCATGGAGTAATAATTTTATTTGCCTGCTCCTTGGCTTCCTTTGCTGCTAGCTTCAATGCTACAACTCTTTCAGCTTCCTGGCTGAATATGTTGAGACACACCCCAGAATGCTCATTCTCTTCTTTCGTTTCTACTTGGGCAGTCTTTGCCGTCTGCTTCAATTCTTCTTCTTCCCTAACAGTCATTGCTAGTTGTGACTGTTCTGTTATTGCACCATCTACAACACAAATTTCTGCCTCCTCCTGGGCACATGGTAGAAATACTCCAATTCCCCGAATCATCAGAAGATCATCCTGATCTTTCACCTCTGTCAGCTGCATATGCTGATCCAAATTTTCCTTTGAGATCACATGCTCTGTCAGCTCCCCTGGCTGATTCCAACTCACTTCTGAGTTTATGAGACCCACAGATAGTCTCATCTACTCATCCCTGCCCACCTGGTAGTATGGGATGTCTCTGCTACCTTCCTGGCAGACTATGAGATCAACTAATCCCATCTTCATCAACACTCCTTGCTTAATTGAACTCGCCTCTAAGTCCATGAGACCTTCAGATGGCCTTGATTCCTCATCTCTGCCCACCTGGCAGTTTAAGATGCTTATGCTGCCCTCCTGGCAGTCTTCAAGATCCCTCAGCGATCTCTCATCATTGCCCAGTTGGCAATGTGAAATTCCCTAGCTGTCCTCCTGACAGTCCGTGAAATCCTCAGCTGATCTCAACTTGTTGCCCTCTTGGCAAACTGGAATTTCTATTCTGCCCTCCTGGTAGTCTTTGAGATCATCAGCCGATCTCATTTCAGATTCCAAATCGTTGAGACTTTCCCCAGTCTCTGGTTCGCTTACCTGAACCATCTTCTTCACCTTCCGCAACTTCAATTCGAGTCTCGCCAATTCTCTCTTTATATCTGCGATCTCTTCATCCATTTCTGCTACGCTCATCAGCTCTGACTTCTTCTGTTTAGCAAACCTATGGCATTCAGTAGCCATGTTGCTGTTCTTGTCTCCCTTCCCGGCAAACCTGCTACTGTCACTCCGCATCCTTGAGTGTTCCAGCTTCATCTTTATAGTCCTGTCGACTATCTATGGACTGTTGTCTACCTGCAACCAAGTCCTTTCAGAGTCTCCAACAACTCTGTCTTCGTCTGCCTCCTCTTTTCTCCTCTTGCCTGAAATATACAGACAAGAACTCACTCTGATACCACTTGATGTGTATCAGAGTGCTTCCTCTCTTCTTTGCCCCTCTTGCCTGAAATATACAGACAAGAAATCAGCTCTGATACCACTTGATGCAGAGCGAGGGTAAGCCTATGCTCCTCCCCTCTCACCCACTCTCAGGATTGATTTCAAATCCCCTTTCTGCTGAGCCGAATTGGCTATTTAGATTCTTGAGAGGAATCTCTGCTAGAACTCTGACCCAGTCCATAGGCCTTATCTTCTCCTTCTCGGCCCCTTTACTGGACTGTGGCCAATTTCCCCATAGGAAACTGTTTTTCGGTGTCGGGGTTTTGCTAACTCTGTTATCGAGAGTTCTTGCTCTCCCAAATCTTTGATCACCGATGAGCTCCTCTCGTATTAGACCCTCCGAGCTATACTCTCACCATAGGACCATTCTCTGTATGACCGCAGTCAAACTCTCATCGGGGTTTCGACGTTTTCCATGTCAATGTGTACACGCCCTTTGGATCCATGATATGCAAATCCCCGATACACCTCAGCCCTCCTGGCTAAGCCCTGGCCAACGTGACCAGTCCCCGTGACCTCAGTCTTATACCCTATCGGGACTTCGGGGTTTTCGATACCATAATGCACCTGTCCACGGGACTCGCGATCCTCTGAATCCCGACGTGCCCCTTCCTTCTCATCTCTATCCCTTCCCGGCTATACCATGGTCCATGTGACCACTTACCATATGACCGCAGCCATCTAGTTGTCCATCGGGGTTTCGGGGTTTGCGACGTCAATGTGCACGCACCCTTTGGACTCACGGTTCTTTGATTCCTGATCCTCTGATGGGTCCTGATTGTTGACCTTTCAACGGTCCTTTTGCCTGTCACGAAAATCTGCCACCTATCCTCCTGACAGTCAGTGTGGCCCCACACTCCTAGGCCTTATCAGGAAATCGTGTATCGTGATTCTGCAATGCATGAAACCTTTGTGCCTGGGATCTCCGATATCCCGATTCTCGACTCTTCCCAGATGTCTGACACCTGTCCTCCATGCTGAATCCTGTCACGGCTTTTCCCCGGTGCGCTGATGGTTGCCACGTGTCCTCCTAGATGGAGGATCCCGATTACATCAGGATTTCGAGACTTCCAATGTCCCGTTTCTCTTGTCCTCAGGAACTTCGATTTCTCGATTGACAATATGTCGACGGGTGCTTGATCTCCGACACCTGTCCCTCAAATGGATAGCTTTGATCTTGAAGGTGTTTCGAGACTTATGGTGTCTCGATTCCCTTGCCCTTGAGAACTCCGATTCTCTGATGGCCAATATCCCATCTCTCGCGCGATCTCCGCCATGTGTCCTCTTCCAACGAACAAATCCGATCCTTGTCTGTATTTCTCCTCCTATCCATGAGGACTTAACCTCCGTGTAACTTCCACAGATGTGACGACTGTCAGGATCTCGGCTCAGATCTAACAGCCAGACTTGTTCTCCCTTTATGCGCGCTCCTCTGGCTACTCCTTGGAATTTGAAAACCAACGGCCCAGATTATATCGGCCGATCCAACGGCTGCTATGCTCCTCCCTGAGATTCCTGCGTGCCTGCTCCTGTGCGTAACCTCTGCGGAGCTTCTCCCAATCCAATGGCTAACAGGATTTCTCTTACGAGATCCGACATCTCTCAGTCTCTTCCTCCTGTAGGCTCCTCCTCTAGAGCTCCCCTGGACGTGAATATTCAAAGGTCCAGATCTGTTCTCTCCTGTCGATCTGACGACAGTTGCTGCTCCTCCTGAGCTTCACGTGCTTTCGTCCTGCACTTGGAAGGAATTTAGTTCCTTCAAGGTCTCAACCTTATCTTCTTTCCTCAATGGCTCCTGAATCATGAGCTTCACCGTGCGTGTACAAACACTTGCTCCTTCTGAGCCTTTCTTCTCCTTTCATATCCTTAAAGGACTCTGGTGTCTGCACTCCTTGCAGAACCTCTACGTGCACACGGTGTTGTCCCTCCTGAGCTTATACAATCACTCAGGCCCCTAAGGGATTTCTTCGTCTTTCTCCTCCCACAGATGGAGAATGAAATGGATGCCTTCCGAGCTATCCTTCTCCTCAAGCGACCCTCTCGCTGAGTCCTTATGGGTGTTCAGTAACCCCGTGAAGATCCTTCCTTGGACTCTTCCTTCAAATGGTAGAACTCAAAGAGTTCTCTGTTCTCCTGTGCCTTCTTGCACACCTTCTCGACGCCCTCCTGGCGGAGTATCTTCTCCATAGAACGTTCAATAGTTCTGGGTTCCTTCTATACACCCTTTGCACCTGCTCAATGCCCTCCTAGCAGAGCTTCTCAGAATCCTCAGTGATTCTACTTCTTCTGAACTCTCAACAAAGATCCTTCCTTTGTGCACTCCTATACACACGCTCAATGCCCACTTGGCAGAGCTCTCACAGAATCCTCCATGATTCTGTCTGCAACTATGTTCTCACCCACACAGTCTTACCTCCTGAGGTGTTCAGTAACCTCACAGGTCTTCTTCCTGAGTTGTTGATTTCGGTCATGTGCCTCAGCATGTCTTTGTCTGACTCCTTAGAGTACAGAAGTGCATCCTTTGTGCACGGCTCTCAGAACCCTCAACATTCTGTCACACCCTCCTAGTATGAAGCCTCAAAGACCTTCAACCCTGAAATTAGACACACTCCTGCAGAATGCTTCAACAATCATACATTCACAGCATACAAGGAACACACACAGACATCCATATAACACAGAACTCATGCAGGAAAAACTGTTGTTTGTATTAGACAATGGAAACAATGCCTGTATCTTTACAATGGTGTTCCTGAGCTCTCCTTGGCTCTTCTCTTCTCTACCATTACTCTACCATTACTACTTCAAAATGAGATCTCAAAATCTCTTTTACCTGAGTGGGCTCATTGAGCGCTTCCCTCCAGGTCTACCTACTCGAATAAATTACAATCAATGGCTATCTAGTCCAGCATCTAGATCTAGATCTCAGCCATACACACATTAAATGCCTATCTTATCTACAACCTACACAAAGGCATGGCTTCTATGGCTCACTAGCCTAGACATTAAATTACATTCAATTCAAATTTGAAATTTAAATGAGGTTGCGCCTCTCTTCAACCTTTGAATGCGTGCGCGTTGACGTAGCTGGATGGTTGGCTGGCTGATATGGAGAGATGCTCCTACATCAAACTACTCAGCTAAAAAATCATGAGCTCCTGCTCATGCGCTTCCCCTCTGAGGGGTTGGAAATTCTCCTGGATCCCAAACAAATATCTGGAGCTTCCCATCTGCTCCATTCTACTGCTGCTGCTGCTGCTTCCATTCTACTGCTGCTGCTGTTTCTCTTCTGCTCAGCCTCTCCCTGCTGGAAGCTTCTGCTAACTCTACCATCAGCCTTCTAATATCTTCTATCACTCGGTCCAGCTGCTCCAATGGCTGGCCCTGTTTTTGCAGTCTCCTCAGCTGCAAAAATTTTCTGCAATTGGGCAAATCGCTATGATCTCCCATGCCATCTTCTTCATCCTCAACAGTGGCCTCAAGTTTCCAATCTGCTACAGACTTCAGCTCTGTATTCTCCCTTCGACTGACTTGTTGTTCAACCACCTTTTCTAATAGCTCAACTTCTGTCAGTTCTCTTGCTGGCCCTGGATTGTTCAACCAATCCTCCAGCATCTCTAGGTCCATCTCCCATGGAGTAATAATTTTATTTGCCTGCTCCTTGGCTTCCTTTGCTACTAGATTCAATGCTACAGCTCTTTCAGCTTCCTGGTTGAATATGTTGAGACACACCTCAGAATGCTCACTCTCTTCTTTCATTTCTACTTGGGCAGTCTTTGTCGTCTGCTTCAATTCTTCTTCTTCCCTGACAGTCATTGCCAGTTGTGACTGTTCTGCTATTGCACCATCTGCAACACAAATTTCTACCTCCTCCTGGGCACATGGTAGAAATACTCCAATTCCCCCAATCATCAGAAGATCATCCTGATCTTTCACCTTTGTCAGCTACATCTGCTGATCCAAATTTTCCTTTGAGATCACCTGCTCTGTCAGCTCCCCTGGCTGATTCCAACTCACTTCTAAGTTTATGAGACCCACAGATAGTCTCATCTGCTCATCCCTGCCCACCTGGCAGTATGGGATATCTCTGCTGCCTTCTTGGCAGACTATGAGATCAACTAATCCCATCTTCATCAGCACTCCTTGCTGAATTGAACTCGCCTGTGAGTCCATGAGACCTTCAGATGGCCTCGAATCCTCATCTCTGCCCACCTGGTAGTTTAAGATGCTTATGCTGCCCTCGTAGCAGTCTTCGAGATCCCTCAGCGATCTCTCATCATTGCCCAGCTGGCAATGTGAAATTCCCTGGCTGTCCTCCTGACAGTCCATGAAATCCTTAGCTGATATCAACTCGTTGCCCTCCTGGTAAACTGGAATTTCTATTCTGCCCTCCTGGTAGTCTTTGAGATCATCAGCCGATCTCATTTCAGATTCCAAATCGTTGAGACTTTCCCCAGTCTCTGGTTTGCTTACCTGAACCATCTTCTTCTCCTGCCATAGCTTCAATTCGAGTCTCTCTAATTCTCTCTTTATATCTGCGATCTCTTCATCTATTTCTGCTGCGCTCATCAACTCTGAATTCTTTCGTTCAACAAACATATGGCCTTCAGTAGCCATGCTACTATTCCTATCTTCCTTCCTGGAAAACCTGCTGCTGTCACTCCGCATCCCTGAGTGTTCCATCTTCATCTTTACAGTCCTGCCGACTATCTGTGGACTGTTGTCTACCTACAACTAAGTCCTTACAGAGTCTCCAGCAACTCTGTCTTCCTCTGCCTCCTCTTTTTTCCTCTTACCTGAAACATACAGACAAGAACTTGCTCTGATACCACTTGATGTGTATCAGAGTGCTTCCTCTCTTCTTCACCCCTCTTGCCTGAAATATACAGACAATAAATCATCTCTGATACCACTTGACGCAGAGCGAGGGTAAGCCTACGCTCCTCCCCTCTCACCCGCTCTTAGGATCAATTTTAAATCCCCTTTCTGCTGAGCCGAATTGGCTCTTTAGATTCTCGAGAGGAATCTCTTCTAGAACTCTGACCCAGTCCACAAGACTTATCTTCTTCTTCTTTTCCCCTTTACTGGACCGTGGCCAATTTCCCCACAGGAAACTATTTATCGGCGCCGGGGTTTCGCTACCTCTGTTGTCGAGAGTTCTTGCTCTCCCAAATCTCTGATCACCGATGAGCTCCTCTCGTATTAGCCCCTCCAAGCTATACTCTCACCATAGGACCATTCTCTGTATGACCGCAGTCAAAATCTCATTGAGGTTTCGGTGTTTTCCATGTCGATGTGCACACGCCCTTTGGATCCGTGATATGCAAATCCCCGATACACCTCAACCCTCCTGGCTAAGCCCTAGCCAATGTGACTAGCCCCTGTGACCTCAGTCTTATACCCTATCGGGACTTCGGGGTTTTCGATACCATAATGCGCCTGTCCACGGGACTCGCGGTCCTCCGAATCCTAACGTGCCCCTTCCTTCTCAACTCTAGCCCTTCCCGGCTATACCATGGTCCATGTGACCACTTACCATATGCCCGCAGCCATCTAGCTGTCCATTGGGGTTTCGGGGTTTGCGACGTCAATGTGCACGCACCCTTTGGACTCGCGGTTCTTCGATTCCCGATCCTCCAATGGGTCTCGGTCGTTGACCTGTCAATGGTCCTTTCGCCTGTCGCTAAAATCTACCACCTGTCCTCCTGACAGTCAGTGTGGCCCCACGCTCCTAGGCCTTATCAATAAATCGCGTATCGTGATTCTGCAATGCACAAAACCTTTGTGCCCGAGATCTCCGTTATCCCGATTCCTGACTCTTCCCAGATGTCTGACACCTGTCCTCCATGCTGACTCCTATCGCAGCTTTTCCCCGGTGCACTAATGGTTGCCACGCATCCTCCTAGATGGACGATCCCGATTACGTAGGGATTTTGAGACTTCCAATGTCCCGTTTCTCTTGTCCTCAGGAACTCTGATTTCCCGATTGACAATATGCCAATGGGCGCTTGATCTTCGACACCTGTCCCCCAGATGGATGGCTCTGATCTTGTCGACGTTTCGAGACTTATGGTGTCTCGATTCCCTTGCCCTCGAGAACTCCGATTCTTCGATGGCCAATATCCCGACTCTCGCGCAATCTCCACCACGTGTCCTCTTCCAACGAACGACTTCGATCCTTGTCGGGATTTCTCCTCCTATACACGAGGACTTAACCTCAGTGTAACTTCTGCAGATCCGACGGCTGTCAGGATCTCGGCTCAGATCTAATGGCTAGACTTGTTCTTCCTTTATGCGTGCTCCTCCAGCTGCTCCTTGGACTTTGAAAACTAATGGCCCAGATTATATCGGCCGATCCAACGACTGCTATACTCCTCCTTGAGCTTCCTGTGCACCTACTCCTGTGTGTAACCTCTGCACAAATTCTCCCGATCCAATGGATGACGGGATTTCTCTTACGAGATTCGATGGCTCTCGGTCTCTTCCTCCTGTAGGCTCCTCCTCTAGAGCTCCCCTGGACATGAATCTTCAGGAGTCCAGATCTGTTCTCTCCTGCCGATCTGACGATGGTTGCTGCTCCTCCTAAGCTTCACGTGCTTTCATCCTACACTTAGAAGGAATTCAGTTCCTTCAAGGTCTTAACCTTATCTTCTTTCCTCAACATCTCCCGAACTGTGAGCTTCACCGTGCGTGTACAAACGCTTGCTCGTTCTGAGCCTTTCTTCTCCTTTCATATCCTTAAAGGACTCTGGCGTCTGCACTCCTTGTAAAACCTATACGCACACACAGTGTTGTCCCTCCTGAGCTTATACAATCACTCATGCCCCTAAGGTATTTCTTCATCTTTCTCCTCCCACAGATGGAGAATGAAATGGATGCCTTTCGGGCTATCCTTCTGCTCAAGCGACCCTCTCGTTGAGTCCTTATGGGTGTTCAGTAACCCTATGAAGATCCTTCCTTGGACTCTTCCTTCAAATGGAAGAACTCAAAGAGTTCTTTGTTCTCTTGTGCCTACTTGCACACCTTCTCGACGCCCTCCTGGCGGAGTATCTTCTCCACAGAATGTTCAATAGTTCTGGGTTCCTTCTATACACCCTTTGCACCTGCTCAATGCCCTCCTAGCAGAGATTCTCAGAATCCTCGGTGATTCTGCTTCTTCTGAACTCTCAGCAGAGTTCCTTCCTTTGTGCACTCCTATACACACACTCAATGCCCACTTGGTAGAGCTCTCACAGAATCCTCCACGATTCTGTCTGCAACTGTGTTCTCACCCACACAGTCTTACCTCCTGAGGTGTTTAGTAACCTCACAAGTCTTCTTCCTGAGTTGTTGATTTCAGTCATGTGCCTCACCACGTCTTTGTCTAACTCCTCAGAGTACAGAAGTGCATCCTCTGTGCATGGCTCTCAAAACCCTCAGCATTATGTCACACCCTCCTAGTATGAAGCCTCAAAGACCTTCAACCCTGAAATCAGACACACTCCTGCAGAATGCTTCAAAAATCATACATTCACAGCATAAAAGGAACACACATAGACATCCATATAACACAGAACTCATGCAAAAACAATTGTTGTTTGTATTAGACAATGGAAACAATGCATGTATCTTTACAATGGTGTTCTTGAGCTCTCCTCGGCTCTTCTCTTCTCTACCATTACTCTACCATTACTACTTCAAAATGAGATCTCAAAATCTCTTTTACTTGAGTGGGCTCATCGAGCGCTTCCCTCCAGGTCTACCTACTCTAATAAATTACAATCAATGGTTGTCTAGTCCAGCATCTAGATCTAGATCTCAGCCATACACACATTAAATGCCTATCTTATCTACAGCCTACGCAAAGGCATGGCTTCTATGGCTCACCAGCCTAGACATTAAATTACATTCAATTCAGATTTGAAATTTAAATGAGGCTGCGCCTCTCTTCAACCTTTGAATGTGTGCGCGCTGACGTGACTCGCTGGCTGGCTGGCTGATATGGAGAGATGCTCCTGCATCATCATCCTATAAGGATTCTTAGACACTGGGGCAACTCAAGGCATCATATTAATAGATAAATCTACACCTCTCTTGGGTGGAAACCTTGGTATCTCTCTAAATACATATTTAAAGTATTTCAATATAGGATGCTCTTCAATACTTGGAACTTCATCCTTAGTTTCCTCTTCCATTTGAGCTTCATAAATTTGGAATCCTTTCCTGAAGCTTGTTTTTAGTTGCAAGGCTTAAATTTCTCTGATAGACACTACCCTTCTAATACCTAGAACTATTCTCAAGTTCCCTTCTTCATCCAAACAAGTGAAGGCCTTGTTATAGCAATATAAGACATCATGATGATTATCTAACCAATCCATACCAATTAGGCAATCATATCAACCTAAAGGTATGATGTTCAAATATGCCTTTGTGCTCATTCCATTCATTTCCATTGAACAATCCTTAACCAACTCATTGATTCTTCTTTTATCTCTTGTAGCTAACTAAACTAGCCGAGATTTCCCAAGCTTGCTTCTTTGCAAGTGAAATATTTCAACAAGATTAGGATCTATGTAACTATGACTAACTCCTTATTCAATTAAAATAACTATAGTTTGATCATTGATCTTACCTTTCACTTCAATCATATGAAACTAAAATTCATCTTGCCTGTTGTTCAAGGCTACATAGATCATTGGCATGATTCTACCCATATCCTCGCCTGTTGTACATTGTGAAAAGTCTTAACTCTTTCTCCTCTATGAGGGAAATTTCTATACATGTGATATCCCTCACAACCCCAACATTTAATAGGCTACTTCCTTGGCCTTTTTCCCAAGGTCTCAGTCATTCTGGCTTCATTTTGAGTTGGTTTCCCTTGAGAACTATTTTTTAAGAATGGTGGCTTGTGCCCTTTCTTCCTCTACTCCATATTACCTTTCTTCTTGTCTTCCCAAACCTTTTGGAAAGTTTATCTTCCTTTATGTTGATCATAAAGGAACTTTTCTCTCTTGATTGCTTCCTCCAATGTCTTGGGATCATCATATTATATCTTATCACTATAGATTGATGGTAGCCCACTCAAGAACCTTTGAATCTTGACTTTCTCATCCTTGATGAAGTCAACATACCTTAGAAGCTCCAAGAATCTTCTCTCATACTCATCCATGGTCATGATTCCAAGCTTGAGTTCAAAGAAATCCTTCATCTTCCTATCATAATAATTCTTGGACAAGTATTTCTTCTCAAAATACTTTTTGAACTACCTCAAAGTGATGTTCTCCTCATCAATGTGCTTTACTTGCATGAGCTAGTCCCACCACATTGATGCCTTTCCCTTCAGCTAGTAAATTGCAATTTTTCCTTCTGCTTGTGAGGAATAATTGTGCAATTGGAAATACTTTCTCATACCTAACAACCAAGCCTATGCATATTACTCTTTCTTGTGCTCATGCTCACCATCAAAAGTATGAGGTATGATCTTCCTCATCTCACCTTGTAGCTCATATACCCCAGACATCATCTTATGCTTTCTAACAAAATAAAAAATTGGACTATTATCTACTCTTCTAACCGAGTGCCTTGGTGAGTGATGATTATGTCTACCAACACTCCTAGATTCTTCCTTTGTTAAATGAGATCCGTGATCCTTTAACTTGCTTGAGTCTATCCAAGCTCTACAACAAATTGATGTTAAATCCATTTGTTTGCACCCAATTCATCACTAGGTGAGCAAATAATGAGTGCTTACATGCCCAGTTGGGCTTTGCTAGGCATGACAGCTGTAAGGTAAAAGGTTAGAAAGAGAAACAACTAAACTATAAACAAAAATCAAACTAAAACTAATTAAAACTATGAGCATATGAAAAATTGAAAAATAGAGACAAATGGATCAATATCACCAATGTATACGCTGATCTATTGATGAAATCCAGAGGCACAAAGAAGAAAGGGGACTTGGGTCCCTTCTTTCTCCAATGGAAGGCTCTTGAGGCCCTCAAAGCTTGCTCTCCTTACAATGAAAAGATGAAAATGTGGGTGAAAGAACTCCAAGATTATTCACTCAAGTGAGGGGTGA
>SNQJ01S0178563.1:0-19657 GCA_010110895.2 Picea sitchensis | reverse complement strand
GTTGTAGTGGTTGTAAGAGGATCTGCGTGTAGAGAGCAGAAGGAAGAAGAGACGAGACCTTGTTACAGGCCATGCTTAGGAACACCTTGTAAATACAGGCATTTGCCTTTTAATATAAACAAAGAGCAGTTTTTCCTGCATTATTGTGTGTTAAATGAATGTCTGTGAGTGTTTATATATGCTGTAGATGTATACTGTAGGTTTGCATTTGCAGGAGTGTGTGTGATTTCAGGTGAAGGTCTTTGAGGCTTCATACCAAGAGGGTGTGACAGAACGCTACGGGTTCTGATAGCCGTGCACAAAGGTTGCACTTCTGAATTCTGCGGGTTCAGACAAAGACATGCTGCGGCACAAGAACTGGAGTCAACAACTCAGTGAATACCTCAAGGTTGCTGAATACCTTGGAGGCAAGGTTGTGTATGAGAGACACGGTTTGTAGACAGAATCTCTAAGGAGTTCTATGGAGCTCTTCCAGGTGGGCATTGAGCAGGTGCAAGGAGGGCACAGAGGAAGAACTCTGCTGTGAGTTTAGAGAGAACCAGAATCACTGAGGATTCTAAGAGCTCTACCAAGTGGGCATTGAGCGGGTGCATAGGTGCACAGAAGAAGACATAACTGCTGAACGTTCTATGAAAAGATACTCTGCCAGGAGGGCATTGAGACATTGTGCAGACAGGCACAGGGAGAAGAGAACTCTTTGAGTTTTGGAATTTAGAAGAAGAATCCATTGAGGGATCTTCACAGGGTTTCTGAACACCCTGGAGACTCAGCAAGAGGTTGCTTGAGCAGAGGGATAGCCAGGAGGGCATCCAAACATTCTCCATCTACAGGAGAAGAAAGAAGGATAAAATCCCTTAGGGGTTTGAGTGTTTGAGAATCTCAGGAGAGACAGTACTGCATGTGCGTGAAGACTCTGCAGAGGCGCAGAAGTCAAAGAATCCTTCAAGGATTCGAAAGGATAAGCTCAGGAGGAATAACGTCATGGAGAGCGCAGGCGGGGACTCAGATTCATGGAGCTCGTAGAGAAAGGGAGCAAAGGTTGAGGCCTTTGGCTTTTGAAATCCTTCCAAGGCTAGAAGAAAGTGCAGAAGCTTAGGAGAGAGCACAACAACCATCAGATCGGCTGGAGAAAAGAGATCTAGACCATTGGTTTCTACGTCCAGGAAGCTCACGAGGAGCGCACAGGAAGAAACGATCTGCACCGCCAGATCTAGAGAAAAATATCGTCGGCTGTCAGATCTGGCAAAAGAGCGAGGAGGTTACGATTGGGTTTCCAAGATGCAAGCCCAAATATTGGGGACCGTTGGATGTTCCCATAGAGACCCGATAGCCGTCGGATTTGTTGAGAGTTTCACAAGGGTTAAACCTTCGTGAACAGTAGAGGAGAAATCCCGAAGAGAGGCGTGGCCATCGGGATATCAAAGTTCGGGATATCGGAGTTCTCGAGGTCGAGAGATCGAGGCTTTATAAGTCCCGAAACAACAATAGAATCGCATCCGTTGATTTGAAGAAGGACGCGTGTCACGCGATCATCCATTTTGGAGATCTGGGCACTGAAACTCGCAAAGGTGAGTCCCGAAATAAGCGTCAGGATATCGGGAATTCAACCATCGGCATATCGGGAGTCTCAAGGACAGGATATCGGGGATAGAAATTCAAATCGGTGCATCGGGGTTCGACGTTTCGCGGATCCAGAAGACAAGACTTCCGGAGCATCAGAAGTCCCAAAACCACGAGAAAACCACAGTCGTGGATCTCAGGAGGGACATGTGTCGTGATCATCCAACATCGGAGATCCAAACATCGGAGGTTGCGTAGGTAAGTGTTTTTGGTTTTGTAATTGGTGAAACCCGAGGGCTGATCTGAACCGTCCATCCACTTGGGGCGCGTGTCAAAGATTTGAAGAAAGTCGAAGTTCGGCATTTCGCGAGTCCTGAAGACGAAGCGCTCAGGACATTTGAAGTCACGAAATCGCGAGAGGAAATCAGGACCGTCCATCTTGGGGGGACGCATGGCAGTGATCGAGGCCTTCGGAGAGAGTCCCAATAGGAGAGTCGTCAATCGGGAAATTGCGAGTCGGGATATCGGGAATCTCGTGGACAAGGGGTTTATGCATTTCGGCATTGCGATGTCTGAAACCCTGAAAGAAGGGAATAAGGCTGTGGTCTTATGAGAATCGATCACATGGACCAGGGCATAGCCAGGAGGGGCTAAGGCGAAAAGGAGCACATCGACGAATTGACTCATCGGAGTTCAGGAGATCGCAGGGATAGAGGTTCGTGACATCGAGGATCGCAAAACCCCGAAACTTGAAATTAAGTCCAGGGAGTTAATGGTTGAGTGCAGAAGATCGCGGGGAAAAGNTTTTTAGCAGAGGTTCCGGCAGGGAATTGGAAGAGCCGCTTCGGCTCATGAAATGATTGATCGATCCTGTGAGCAGACGTAGGGTGCGTGTGTGTCTGCACAAAAGTGGTATCAGAGATAGAAATCTGTTTGTATAATTCAAGAAGAGGGAGAAGGCAAGGGAAACCAGAGGAGGACAACACTCTGATACATGTCAATTTGGTATCAGAGCGGAATTTCACTTGTATATTTCAGGTGAAGCAAGAAGGTAAAGGAAGACAGGGTTGTTGAGGACTCTGTGGTGATTGTTTGCACGTAGGCAACAATCAAGAAGACAATCAGCAGGACTATAGGATGAAGCTGGAAACACTCGAGATGCAGAGTGACAGCAACAGGTTTGCTAGGAGAGCAGACATGAACAACAACATGGCTACTGAAGGCCGTAGGTATGCTGGAAGGAAAAACTCAGAGCTATGGAGCCAAAAAGATATAGATGAAGAGCTCGCTGATATAAAGAAATAAATAGAAAAGATTGAATTGCGGATGCAGCAGAAATAAAAACTGAGATGGGTGTATGAATGGCCCATGAAGAAGGCAAAAGAAAAATGGCCAGTCAAGGAGTTGATGGCTAGAAGGAAACGCAGGCTGTTAAGAGGGTGGTTGAGGTATGCGAAAAACCTCAATGGACCAGAAGAAGAAATGGTTCAGGTGTGTGAACCAGAGACTGTGAGAGGTCTCAATGATGCAGAGGGTGAAATGGGATCAGTTGAAGATCCCAAGCACTGCCAAGAGGGCAGAGAGGAAATTCCAGATTGCTAGGAGGGCAACAAGATGAGGTCACTATGGGATCTCATAGACTGTCAGGAGGGTAGCGAAAGGTTTCTAGTCTGCCAAGTGGGCAAGGAAACAAAGATGGAATTAGTCGATTCCATGGACTACCAGGAGGGTAGTGAAAGCATCTCAGATTTCCAGGTGGGAAGAGATGAGCATACGAGACTGTCTGAAGGTCTCATGGACTCGGAGGTGAGGTCAATTCAACAAGGAGTGCTGATGAAGATGGAATCAGTTGATCTCATAATCTTTCAGGAGAGCGATGAACAAATCCCGTATTGCCAGCTGGGCAGGGATGAGCAGATGAGACTATTGGAGTGTCTCATAAATTCGGAGATGAATTTAGATCAACAGGTGCAGCTGACAAAAGAAGAAGAAGATCGGAGAAATCTTCTGATCATTGGGGGAATCGAGGTATTCCTACCACTTGCCCAAGGAGAGGCGGAACTCTGTATTGTAGATGTAGCAATAGCAGAAGAACAATCAGCTGTGACTGTCAGGAAAGAAGGATTGGAGCAGATATCTGAAGCTCCCCAAGAAGAAAAAGAAAATGAGCATTCTGAGAAATGGCTCAACGCTTTCAGCCAGGAAGCCGAAAGAAAAGAAGCTGTAGCACTGAAGCTGACTGCAGAAGATGTAGAAGAGGATGATGAGCATTCTGAGGAATGGATCAATATTTTCAGCCAGGAGATTGAAAAGATTGCAACCTGGGAGTTTGCAGCAGAAGAAAAAGAAGGGGCAGACAACATTTGTTTTGCTGATCTTTGTGAAAAAATTGAAGCCCTAGAAGAGAGGATAATAGTGCAAGGCATGCACATCCAACAGGTAAAGTTGGAAATTGATGAAGAAGGCATGGGAGATTTGAGTGATCTGCCCATGTGCAGAAAATTTTTGCAGCTGAGGAGACTACATGAACAGAGCCAGCCACTGAAACAGCTGGATGAAGCAATCAAGGAGATCAGAGAGCTGAGGATCCGGTCAGCAGAAACTGCCAGAAAGGAAAGGCTGGGTAGAAGAGAGGAAGCAATAGCAGCAGCAACACAAAAGCAGCAGGAACAAGAACATGGAGCAGATGAATAGCTCCAGAGGATGATTTGGGATCCAGGAGGATTTCAACAGCTGAGATGGGAAGCTCATGAGTAAGAGCTCATGATTTTGCAGTTGAGGAGTATGATGCAGGAGCATCTCTCCACATCATCCAGCCAACCAGCCAGCCATATCAAGAGCGTGCATTCAAGATGAAGAGAGGCGTAACCCTCATCTTTTATTTTGAATTGAATGTAATTAAATGCTTAAGCTAGTGAGCTGTGAAGCCGTGGCTTTGCGTAGGCTGTAGATAAGACATGCCTTTAATGTTTTGTAAGGATGATATCTAGATCCGGATAGCGGACTAGACAACCCATTCAATGTAATTGAATAGGGTAGGTAGATTGGGGGGAAGAGCTCGAAGAGCCCCCTCAGGTAAAAGAGATTTTGTATCTCATTTTGGTAAGTAGTTGTAGTTGTAGTGTGTGAGAAGTGGAGAGAGTTGTAGTGGTTGTAAGAGGATATGCGTGTAGAGAGTAGAAGGGAGAAGAGCTGAGACGTTGTTACAGGCCGTGCTCAGGAACACCTTGTAAATACAAGCATTTTCCATTTAATATAAACAAAGAGCAGTTTTTCCTGCATTACTATGTGTTAAATGAATGTCTGTGAGTGTTTATATATGTTGTAGATGTATACTGTAGGTTTTCATTTGCATGAGTGTGTGTGATTTCAGGTGAAGGTCTTTAAGGCTTCATACCAGGAGGGTGTGACAGAACGTTGCGGGTTTTTATAGCCGTGCACCGAGGTTGCACTTCTGAATTCTGCGGGTTCAGAAAAAGACGTGTTGTGGCACAAGAAATGGAGTCAACAACTCAGTGAATACCTCAAGGTTGCTGAATACCTTGGAGGCAAGGCTGTGTATGAGAGACATAGTTTGTAGATAGAATTTATGAGGAGTTCTGTGGAGCTCTGCCAGGTGGGCATTGAGCAGGTGCAAGGATTTCACAGAGGAAGAACTCTGCTGTGAGTTCAGAGAGAACCAGAATCACTAAGGATTCTGAGAGCTCTGCCAAGTGGGAATTGAGCGGGTGCATAGGTGGACAGAAGAAGACAAAATTGCTAAACGTTCTGTGAAAAGATACTCTGCCAGGAGGGCATTGAGACATTGTGCAGACATGCACAGGGAGAAAATAACTCTTTGAGTTCTGGAATTTAGAGGAAGAATCCACTAAGGGATCTTCACAGGGTTTCTGAACACCCTGCAGACTCAGCAAGAGGTTGCTTGAGCAGAGGGATAGCCAGGAGGGCATCCAAACATTCTCCATCTACAAGAGAAGAAAGAAGGATAAAATCCCTTAGGGGTCTGAGTGTTTGAGAAGCTTAGGAGAGACAGTACTGCATGTGTGTGAAGACTCTGTAGAGGCGCAGAAGTCAAAGAATCCTTCAAGGATTCGAAAGGATAAGCTCAGGAGGAATAGCGTCATGGAGAGCACAGGCAAGGACTCAGATTCGTGGAGCTCATAGAAAAAGGGAGAAAAGCTTGAGGCCTTTGGCTTTTGAAATCCTTCTAAGGCCGAAAGAAAGTGCAGAAGCTCAGGAGAGAGCACAACAACCATTGGATCGGTTGGAGAAAATAGATCTAGACCGTTGGTTTCTACGTCCAGGAAGCTCACAAGGAGCACACAGGAAGAAACGATCTGCACCGTCAGATCTAGAGAAAAATCCCGTCAGCTGTCAAATTTGGCAAAAGAGCGAGGAGGTTACGATTGGGTTTCCAAGACACAAGCCCATGAGATTGGGGACCATCGGATGTTCCCATAGAGACCCAATAGCCGTCGGACTTGTCGAGAGTTGCACGAGGGTTAAACCTTCGTGAGAAGTAGAGGAGAAATCCCGAAGAGAGGTGTGGCCATCGGGATATCGACGTTTGGGATATCGGAGTTCTTGAGGTCGAGAGATCGAGGCTTTATAAGTCCCAAAACAGTGATAGAATCACAGTCGTTGATTTGAAGAAGGACGCATGTCACGCGATCATCTATTTCGGAGATCTGAGCACTGAAACTCGCAAAGGTGAGAGTCCCGAAACAGGCATCGGGATATTGAGTCTTCAACCATCGGCATATCGGGAGTCTCGAGGACAGGAGATCGGGGATTTCCATGGTAAAGGTCCCGGGAAAGATCTGATCCGTCCATTTGTGGAGACACGTGATGGAGATTCGGATTATCGGGGAAAGTCCTGATAGAAAGTCAAATCGGCGCATCGGGGTTCGGTGTTTCGTGGATCAAGAAGACAAGACTTCCGGAGCATCAGAAGTCTCAAAACCGCGAGAAAACCACAACCGTGGATCTCGGGAGGGACATGTGTTGCGATCATCAAAAATAGGATATTCAGACATCGGAGGTTGCGTAGGTAAGTGTTTTTGGTTTTGTAATTGGTGAAACCCGAGGGCTAATCTGAACAGTCCATCCACTTGGGGCGCGTGTCATAGATCTGAAGAAAGTAGGAGTTCAACATTTCGCGAGTCCTGAAGACGAGGCGCCCAGGACATTTGAAGTCGCGAAATCGCGAGAGGCGATCAGGACCGTCCATCTTGGGGGGACGCGTGGAAGTGATCGAGGCCTTGGGAGAGAGTCCCGATAGGAGAGTCGTCAATTGAGAAATCGCGAGTCGGGATATCGGGAATCCCGTGGACAAGGGGTATATGCATTTCGGCATTGTGATGTCCAAAACCCTGAAAGAGGGGAATAAGGTTGTGGTCTTATGAGAAGTGATCACATGGACCAGGGCATATCCAGGAGGGGCTAAGGAGAAAAGGAGTGCATCGACGAATTGACTCATCAGAGTTTAGGAGATTGCGGGGATAGAGGTTCATGACATCGAGGATCGCAAAACCCCGAAACCTGAAATTAAGTCGGGGGAGTTAACGGTTGAGTGCAGAAGATCGTGGGGAAAAGAAAAGTACCTATGGATCGGGTTTTTAGCAGAGGTTCCGGAAGGGAATCGGAAGAGCCGCTTCAGCTCATGAAATTATTGATTGATTATGTGAGCGGACGTAGGGTGCATATGCGTCTGCACCAAAGTGGTATCAGCGCTAGAAATCTGTTTGTATGTTTCAAGCAAAGGGAGAAGGCAAGGGAAGCCATAGGAGGAAAGCACTCTGATACACGTCAGTTTGGTATCAGAGCGGAATTTCACTTGTATATTTCAGGTGAAGCGAGAAGGTAAAGGAAGACAGGGTTGCTGAGGACTCTGTGGTGATTGTTTGCACGTAAGAAACAATCAAGAAGACAGTCAGCAGGACTGTAGGATGAAGCTGGAAACACTCGAGATGCAGAGTGATAGCAACAGGTTTGCTAGGAGAGAATACAGGCACAACAACATGGCTACCGAAGTCCATAGGTATGCTGGAAGGAAAAACTCAGAGCTATGGAGCCAAAAAGATATAGATGAAGAGCTCGCTGATATAAAGAAAGAAATAGAAAAGCTTGCATTGTGGATGCAGTAGAAAGAAAATCCGAGATGGGTGTATGAATGGCCCATGAAGAAGGCAAAAGAAAAATGGCCAGTCAAGGAGTTGATGGCTAGAAGGCAGCGCAGACTGTTAAGAGGGTGGTTGAGGTATGCAGAAAGCTCAATGGACCAGAAGAATAAATGGTTCAGGTGTGTGAAACAAAGACTGGGAGAGGTCTCAATGATGTAGAGGGTGAAATGGGATCAGTTGAAGATCTCAAGCACTGCCAAGAGGGAAGAGAGGAAATTCCAGATTGCCAGGAGGGCAACAAGATGAAGTCACTACGAGATCTCATAGAATGCTAGGAGGGTAGCGAAAGGTTTCCAGATTTTTAGGTGGGCAAGGAAACAGAGATGGAATTAGTTGATTCCATTGACTGCCAATAGGGTAGTGAAAGCATCTCATATTTCCAGGTGGGCAGAGATGAGCATATGAGACTGTCTGAAGGTCTCATGGACTCGGAGGTGAGGTCAATTCAATAAGGAGTGCTGATGAAGATGGAATCAATTGATCTCATAATCTTCCAGGAGAGAAGTGAACAGATCCCGTATTGCCAGCTGGGCAGCGATAAGCAGATGAGACTATTGGAGGGTCTCATAAATTCAGAGATGAATTTAGATCAGCAGGTGCAGCTTCCAAAAGAAGAAGAAGATCGAAGAAATCTTCTGATCATTAGGGGAATCGAGGTATTCCTACCACTTTCCCAAGGAGAGGTGGAAGTCTGTATTGCAGATGTAGAAAAAACATAAGAACAATCAACTGTGACTATCAGGAAAGAAGGATTGGAGAAGATATCTGAAGCTGCCCAAGAAGAAAAAGAAAATGAGCATTCTGAGAAATGGCTCAACGCTTTCATCCAGGAAGCCGAAAGAAAAGAAGCTATAGCACTGAAGCTGACAGGAGAAGATGTAGAAGAGGATGATGAGCATTCTGAGGAATGGCTCAATATTTTCAGCCAGGAGACTGAAAAGACTGCAACCTAGAAGTTTGTAGCAGAAGAAGAAGAAGGGGCAGACAACATTTCTTTTTCTGATCTGTGGGAACAAATTGAAGCCTTGGAAGAGAGGGTAATAATGCAAGGAATGCACATCCAACAGGTAATGTTGGAAACTTATGAAGAAGGCATGGGATATTTCAGTGATCTGCCCATGTGATCACCCCCATTTCCCCCCCCCAGATGCAGGAGAATCACTCCACATTAGCCAGCCAACCAGCCAGCCGTGTCAAGCGCATGCATTCAAGATGAAGAGAGGCGCAACCCTCATATTTTATTTTGAATTGAATGTAATTAAATGCTTAAGCTGGTGAGATGTGAAGCCGTGCCTTTGCGCAGGTTGTAGATAAGATAGGCCTTTAATGTTTTGTAAGGCTGAGATCTAGATCCGGGTAGCAGACTAGACAACCCATTCAATGTAATTGAATAGGGTAGGTAGATTGGAGGGAAGAACTCGAAGAGCCCCCTTAGGTAAAAGAGATTTTGTATCTCATTTTGGTAAGTAGTTGTAGTTGTAGTGTGTGAGAAGTCGAGAGCGTTGTAGTGGTTGTAAGAGGATCTGCGTGTAGAGAGCAGAAGGGAGAAGAACCGAGACCTTGTTACAGGCCGTGCTCAGGAACACCTTGTAAATACAAACATTTTCCATTTAATATAAACAAAGAGCAGTGTTTCCTGCATTACTGTGTGTTAAATGAATGTCTCTGAGTGTTTATATATGCTATAAATGTATACTGTAGGTTTGCATTTGCAGGAGTGTGTGTGATTTCAGGTGAAGGTCTTTGAGGCTTCATACCAAGAGGGTGTCACAGAACACTGTGGGTTCTGATAGCCGTGCACAGAGGTTGCACTTCTGAATTCTGCGGGTTGAGACAAAGACGTGCTTTGGCACAAGAACTGGAGTCAAAAACTCAGTGAATACCTCAAGGTTGTTGAATACCTTGGAGGCAAGGCTGTGTATGAGAGACACAGTTTGTAGACATAATCTCTGAGGAGTTATGTGGAGCTCTGCCAGGTGGGCATTGAGGAGGTGCAAGGAGTCCATAGAGGAAGAACTCTACTGTGAGTTCAGAGAGAACTAGAATCACTAAGGATTCTGAGAGCTTTGCCAAGTCGGCATTGAGCGGGTGCATGGGTGCACAGAAGAAGACAAAACTGTTGAACTTTCTGTGAAAAGATACTTTGCCAGGAGGGCATTGAGACATTGTGCAGACAGGCACAGAGAGAAGAGAACTCTTTGAGTTCTAGAATTTAGAGGAAGAATCCACTGAGGGATCTTCACAACGTTTCTGAACACCCTGCAGACTCAGCAAGAGAGATAGCCAGGAGGGCATCCAAACATTCTCCATCTGCAGGAGAAGAAAGAAGGATAAAATCCCTTAGGGGTCTGAGCATTTGAGAAGCTCAAGATAGACAGTACTGCGTGTGCGTGAAGACTCTGCAGAGCCGCAGAATTCAAAGAATCCTTCAAGGATTCGAAAGGATAAGCTCAGGAGGAATAGCGTCGTGGAGAGCGCAGGCAAGGACTCAGATTCGTGTAGCTCGTAGAGAAAGGGAGAAAAGGTTGAGGCCTTTGGCTTTTGAAATCCTTCCAAGGCTGGAAGAAAGTGCAGAAGCTCAGGAGAGAGCACAACAGTCGTCGGATCAGTTGGAGAAAAGAGATCTGGACCGTTGGTTTCTAAGTCTAGGAAGATCACGAGGAGTGCACAGGAAGAAATGATATGCACCATTAGATGTAGAGAAAAATCCCGTCATTCGTCAGATCTGGAAAAAGAGAAAGGAGGTTACGATTGGGTTTCCAAGACGCAAGCCCAGGAGATTGGGGACTGTCGGATGTTCCCATAGAGACCCGATAGCCGTCGGATTTGTCGAGAGTTGCATAAGGGTTAAACCTTCGTGAACAACAGAGGAGAAATATCGAAGAGAGGCGTGGCCATCGAGATATCGACATTCGGGATATCAGAGTTCTCAAGGTCGAGAGAATGAGGCTTTATAAGTCCCGAAACAACGATATAATCGCAGCCGTTGATTTGAAGAAATACGTGTGTCACGCAATCATCCATTTCGGAGATCCGGGCACTAAAACTCGCAAAGGTGTGAGTCCCGAAACAAGCGTCGGGATATCGGGACTTCAACCATCGGCATATCGGGAGTCTCGAGGACAGGAGATCGGGGATTTCCATGGTAAAGGTCCTGGGTAAGATATGAGCCGTCTGTTTGTGGAGACACGTGGCAGAGACTCGGATTATCGAGGAAAGTCCCGATAGAAAGTCAAATCGGCGCATCGAGGTTCAGCGTTTCACGGATCCAAAAGACAAGACTTCCAGAGCATCAGAAGTCTCGAAACCGCGAGAAAACCACAGCCGTGGATCTCAAGAGGGACATGTGTCGCGATCATCTAAAATTGGAGATCCAGACATCGGAGGTTGCATAGGTAAGTTTTTTTGGTTTTGTAATTGGCGAAACCCGAGGGCTGATTTGAACCATCCATCCACTTGGGGCGTGTGTCAAAGATCTGAATAAAGTCAGCGTTCGACATTTCGTGAGTCCTAAAGACGAGGTTTCCGGGACATTTGAAGTCGCGAAATCGCGAGAGGCGATCAGGACTGTCCATCTTGGCGGGACGCATGGTAGTGATCGAAGCTCTCGGAGACAGTCCCGATAGGAGAGTCGTCTATCGGGAAATTGCGAGTTAGGATATCGGGAATCCCATGGACAAGGGGTTTATGCATTTCGGCATTGCGATGTCCAAAACCCTGAAAAAAGGGAATAAGGTTGCAGTCTTATGAGAAGCGATCATATGGACCAGGGCATAACCAGGAGGGGCTAAGGAGAAAAGGAGCGCATCGACAAATTGACTCATCAGAGTTCAAGAGATCACGGGGATAGAGATTCGTGACATCGAGGATCACGAAACCCCGAAACCCGAAATTAAGTCGAGGGAGTTAATGGTTGAGTGCAGAAGACCGTGGGGAAAAGAAAAGGACCTGTGGATTGGGTTTTTAGCAGAGGTTCCGACAGGGAATCGAAAGAGCCGCTTCGGCTCATGAAATGATTGATCGATCCTGTGAGCGGATGTAGGGTGCGTCTGCGTCTGCACCAAAGTGGTATCAGAGCTAGAACTCTGTTTGTATATTTCAAGCAGAGGGAGAAGGCAAGGGAAGCCAGAGGAGGAAAGCACTCTGATACACGTCAGTTTGGTATCAGAGCGGAATTTCACTTGTATATTTCAGGTGAAGTGAGAAGGTAAAGGAAGACAGGGTTGTTGAGGACTCTGTGGTGATTGTTTGCACGTAGGCAACAATCAAGAAGACAGTCAGCAGGACTGTAGGATGAAGCTGGAAACACTCGAGATGCAGAGTGACAACAACAGATTTGCTAGGAGAGCAGACAGGGACAACAACATGGCTACTAAAGGCCGTAAGTATGCTAGAAGGAAAAACTCAGAGCTATGGAGCCAAAAAGATATAGATGAAGAGCTCGCTGATATAAAGAAAGAAATAGAAAATATTGCATTACGGATGCAGCAGAAAGCAAAGCCAAGATGGGTGTATGAATGGCCCATGAAGAAGGCAAAAGAAAAATGGCCAGTCAAGGAGTTGATGGCTAGAAGGCAGCGCAGGCTGTTAAGAGGGTGGTTGAGGTATGCGTAAAAACCTCAATGGACCAGAAGAAGAAATGGTTCAGGTGTGTGAACCAGAGACTGGGATAGGTCTCAATGATGCAGAGGGTGAAATGGGATCAGTTGAAGATCTCAAGCACTGCCAAGAGGGCAGAGAGGAAATTCCAGATTGCCAGGAGGGCAACAAGATGAGGTCACTACGGGATCTCATAGACTTCCAGGAGGGTAGCGAAAGGTTTCTAGTTTTCCAGGTGAGCAAGGAAACAAAGATGGAATTAGTTGATTCCATGTCCTTCCAGGAGGGTAGTGAAAGCATCTCAGATTGTCAGGTGGGTAGAGATGAGAATACGAGACTGTCTGAAGGTCTCATGGACTCGGAGGTGAGGTCAATTCAACAAGGAGTGTTGATGAAGATGGAATTAGTTGATCTCATAATCTACCAGGAGAGCAGTGAACAGATCCCGTATTTCTAGCTGGGTAGGGATGAGCAGATGAGACTATTGGAGGGTCTCTTAAATTCAGAGATGAATTTAGATTAGCAGGTGCAGCTGACAAAAGAAGAAGAAGATCAGAGAAATCTTCAGATCATTGGGGGAATCAAGGTATTCCTACCACTTGCCCAAGGAGAGGCAGAAGTCTATATTGTTGATGTAGCAATAGCAGAAGAACAGTCAGCTGTGACTATCAGGAAAGAAGGATTGGAGTAGATATCTGAAGCTGCCCAAGAAGAAAAAGAAAAAGAGCATTCTGAGAAATGGCTCAACGCTTTCAGCCAAGAAGCCGAAAGAAAAGAAGTTGTAGCAATGAAGCTGACAGCAGAAGATGTAGAAGAGGATGATGAGCATTCTGAGGAATGGCTCAATATTTTCATCTAGGAGACTGAAAAGACTGCAACCTGGGAGTTTGCAGTAGCAGAAGAAGAAGGGGCAGACAACATTTGTTTTGTTGATCTGTGGGAACAAATTGAAGCCTTGGAAGAGAGGGTAATAGTGCAAGGCATGCACATCCAACTGGTAAATTTGGAAACTGATGAAGAAGGCATGGGATATTTTAGTGATCTGCCCATGTGCAGAATATTTTTTTAGCTTAGGAGACTGCATGAATAGAGCCAGCCACTGAAACAACTGGATGAAGTGATCGAGGAGATTAGAGAGATGATGATCCGGTCAACAAAAACTGCCAGCAAGGAAAGGCTGGGTAGAAGAGAGGAAGCAACAACAACAACAACACAGAAGCAACAACAGCAGGAAGATGGAGCAGATGAACAGCTCCAGAGGATGATTTGGGATCCAGGAGGATTTCAACAGCTGAGATGGGAAGCTCATGAGCAAGAGCTCATGATTTTGTAGCTGAGGAGTATGATGCAGGAACATCTCTCCACGTCAGCCAACCATCCATCCAGCCGTGTCAAGCGCGTGCATTCACGATGAAGAGAGGCACAACCCTCATCTTTTATTTTCAATTGAATGTAATTAAATGCTTAAGCTGGTGAGCTGTGAAGCCGTGCCTTTGCACAGGATGTAGATAAGACAGGCCTTTAATGTTTTGTAAGGCTGAGATCTAGATCCGGATAGCAGACTAGACAACCCATTGAATGTAATTGAATAGGGTAGGTAGATTGGAGGGAAGAGCTCGAAAAACCCCCTCAGGTAAAAGAGATTTCGTATCTCATTTTGGTAAGTAGTTGTAGTTGTAGTGTGTGAGAAGTCAAGAGAGTTGTAGTGGTTGTAAGAGGATCTGCATGTAGAGAGCATAAGGGAGAAGAGCCGAGACCTTGTTACAGGCCGTGCTCAGGAACACCTTTTAAATACAGGCATTTTCCATTTAATATAAACAAAGAGCAGTTTTTCCTGCATTACTGTGTGTTAAATGAATGTCTGTGAGTGTTTATATATGATGTAGATGTATACTGTAGGTTTGCATTTGCAGGAGTGTGTGTGATTTCAGGTGAAGGTCTTTGATGCTTCATACCAGGAGGGTGTGACAGAACGCTGCGGGTTCTGATAGCCATGCACAGAGGTTGCACTTCTGAATTCTGTGGGTTCAGACAAAGACGTGTTGCGACACAAGAACTAGAGTCAACAACTCAGTGAAGACCTCAAGGTTGTTGAATACCTTGGAGACAAGGCTGTGTATGGAGACATAGTTTGCAGACATAATCTCTGAGGATCTCTATGGAGCTCTTCCAGGTGGGCATTGAGCAGGTGCAAGGAGTGCACAGAGGAAGAACTTTGCTGTGAGTTCAGAGAGAACCAGAATCACTGAGGATTCTAAGAGCTCTGCCAAGTGGGAATTGAGTGGGTGCATAGGTGCATAGAAGAAGACAAAACTGATGAATGTTCTGTGAAAATATACTCTGCCAGGAGGGCATTGAGACATTGTGCAGACAGGCACAGGGAGAAGAGAACTCTTTGAGTTCTGGAATTTAGAGGAAGAATCCACTAAGGGATCTTCACAGGGTTTCTGAACACCCTGTAGACTCAGCAAGAGGTTGCTTGAGCAGAGGGATAGCCAGGAGGGCATCCAAACATTCTCCATCTGCAGGAGAAGAAAGAAGGATAAAATCCCTTAGGGGTCTGAGCGTTTGAGAAGCTCAGGAGAGATAGTACTGCGTGTGTGTGAAGACTCTGCAGAGGTGCAGAAGTCAAAGAATCCTTCAAGGATTCGTAAGGATAAGCTCAGGAGGAATAACGTCGTGGAGAGCGCAGGAGAGGACTCAGATTCATGGAGCTCGTAGAGAAAGGGAGAAAAGGTTGAGGCCTTTGGATTTTGAAATCCTTCCAAGGCTGGAAGAAAGTGCAGAAGCTCAGGAGAGAGCACAGTAGCCATCAGATCGGCTGGAGAAAAGAGATTTGGACCGTTGGTTTCTACATCCAGGAAGCTCACGAGGAGCGCACAGGAAGAAACGATCTGCACAGTCAGATCTAGAGAAAAATCCCGTAAGCCATCAGATATGGACAAAGAGAGAGGAGGTTATGATTGGGTTTCCAAGACACAAGCACAAGAGATTGGGGATAGTTAGATGTTCCCATAGAGACCTGATAGCCGTCGGATTTGTCGAGAGTTGCACGAGGGTTAAACCTTCATGAACAGTAGAGGATAAATCCCGAAGAGAGGCATGGCCATTAGGATATCAGCATTCGGGATATCGGAGTTCTCGAGGTCGAGATATCGAGGCTTTATAAGTCCCGAAACAACGATAGAATCATAGCTGTTGATTTGAAGAAGGACGCCTGTCACGGGATCATTCATTTCCAAGATCCGAGCACTGAAACTCGCAAAGGTGAGAGTCCCAAAACAGGCGTCGGGATATCGAGACTTCAACCATCGACATATCGGGAGTCTCGAGGATAGGAGATCTGGGATTTCCATGGTAAAGGTCCCGAGAAAGATCTGAGTCGTCCGTTTGTGGAGACACATGGCAGAGATCCATATTATCGGGGAAAGTCCCGATAGAAATTCAAATCGGTGCATCAGGGTTCGACGTTTTGTAGATCCAAAAGACAAGACTTCCGGAGCATCAGAAGTCTCGAAACCATGAGAAAACTACAATCGTGGATACCTAGAGGGACATGTATCGTGATCATCCAACATCGGAGATACGGACATCGGAGGTTGCATAGGTAAGTATTTTTGGTTTTGTAATTGGCGAAACCTAAGGGCTGATCTGAACCATCCATCCACTTGGGGCATGTGTAAGAGATCTGAAGAAAGTCGGAGTTTGGCATTTCGCGAGTCCTGAAGACGAGGCGCCCGGGACATTTGAGGTCGCGAAATCACGAGAGGCGATCATGACCGTTTATCTTGGGGGGACGCATGGTAGTGATCGAGGCCTTTGGAGAGAGTATCGATAGGAGAGTCGTCAATTAGGAAATCACGATTCGGGATATTGGGAATCCCATGGACAAGGGGTTTATGCATTTTGGCATTGCAAAGTCTGAAACCCCGAAAGAAGGGAATAAGGATGCGGTCTTATGAGAAGCGATCACATGGACCAGGGCATAGCCAGGAGGGGCTAAGGTGAAAAGGAGCGCATCGACGAATCGACTCATTGGAGTTCAAGAGATCACGGGGATAGAGGTTCGTGACATCGATGATCGTGAAACCCCGAAACCCGAAATTAAGTCGGGGGAGTTAACTGTTGAGTGCAGAAGACCATGGGGAAAAGAAAAGGACCTATGGATTTGGTTTTTAGCAGAGGTTTCGACAGGGAATCAGAAGAGCTGCTTAAACTCATGAAATGGTTGATCGATCCTGTGAGCGGACGTAGGGTGCGTCTGCGTCTGCACCAAAGTGGTATCAGAGCTAGAACTCTGTTTGTATATTTCAAGCAGAGGGAGAAGGCAAGGGAAGCCAGAGGAGGAAAGCACTCTGATACACACCAGTTTGGTATCAGAGTGGAATTTCACTTGTATATTTCAGGTGAAGCGAGAAGGTAAATGAAGATAGGGTTGTTGAGGACTCTGTGGTGATTGTTTGCACGTAGGTAGCAATCAAGACGATAGTCAGCAGGACTGTAGGATGAAGCTGGAAACACTCGAGATGCAGAGTGACAACAACAGGTTTGCTAGGAGAGAAGACAGGGACAACAACATGGCTACTGAAGGCCGTAGGTATGCTGGAAGGAAAAAATCAGAGCTATGGAGCCAAAAAGATATATATGAAGAGCTCACTGATATAAAGAAAGAAATAGAAAATCTTGCATTGCGGATGCAGCAGAAAGCAAAGCCGAGATGGGTGTATGAATGGCCCATGAAGAAGGCAAAAGAAAAATGGCCAGTCAAGGAGTTGATGGCTAGAAGGCAGCGCATGCTTTTAAGAGGGTGGTTGAGGTATGCCGAAAACCTCAATGGACGAGAAGAAGAAATGGTTCAGGTGTGTGAACCAGAGACTGGGAGAGGTCTCAATGATGCAGAGGGTGAAATGGGATCAGTTGAAGATCTCAAGCACTGCCATGAGGGCAGAGAGGAAATTCCAGATTGCCAGGAGGGCAACAAGATGAGGTCACTATGGGATCTCATAGACTTCCAGGAGGGTAGTGAAAGGTTTTCAGTTTTCTAGGTGGGCAAGGAAACAAAGATGGAATTAGTTGATTCCATGGACTGCCAAGAGGGTAGTGAAAGAATCTCAGATTGCCAGGTGGGCAAAGATGAGCATACGAGATTGTCTGAAGGTCTCATGGACTCGGAGGTGATGTCAATTCAAAAAGGAGTGATGATGAAGATGGAATCAGTTGATCTCATAATCTGCCAGGAGAGCAGTGAACAGATCCCATATTTCCAACTGGGCATGGATGATCAGATGAGACTATTGGAGGGTCTCATAAATTCGGAGATGAATTTAGACCAGCAGGTGCAACTGACAAAATAAGAAGAAGATCGGAGAAATATTCTGATCATTGGGGGAATCGAGGTATTCCTAACACTTGCCCAAGGAGAGGCGGAAGTCTGTATTGCACATGTAGCAACAACAGAAGATCAGTCAATTGTGACTGTCAGGAAAGAAGGATTGGAGCAGATATCTGAAGCTAGCCAAGAAGAAAAAGAAAATGAGCATTCTGAGAAATGGCTCAACGATTTCAGAAAGGAAGCCGAAAGAAAATAATTTGTAGCACTGAAGCTGACAACAGAAGATGTAGAAGAGGATGATGAGAATTCTGAGGAATGGCTCAATATTTTCAGCCAGGAGACTGAAAAGACTGCAACATGGGAGTTTGCAGCAGCAAAAGAAGAAGGGGCAGACAACATTTGTTTTGCTGATTTGTGGGAACAAATTGAAGCTCTGTTAGAGAGGGTAATAGTGCAAGGCATGCACATCCAACAGGTAAAGTTGGAAAATGATGAAGAAGGCATGGGAGATTTTAGTGATCTGTCCATGTGCAGAAAATTTTTGCAGCTGAGGAGACTGCATGAACAGAGCCAGCCACTGAAACAGTTGGACGAAGCGATCGAGGAGATCAGAGAGATGATGATCCGGTTAGTAGAAACTGCCAGCAAGGAAAGTCTTGGCAGAAGAGAGGAAGCAACAGCAACAGCAGCACAGAAGCAGCAACAGTAGCAAGAAGATGGAGCAAATGAACAACTCCAGAGGATGATTTGGGATCCAGGAGGATTTCAGCAGCTGAGATGGGAAGCTCATGAGTAAGAGCTCATGATTTTTCACTTGAGGAGTATGATGCAGGAGCATCTCTCCACGTCATCCATCCAACCATCCAGCCGTGTCAAGTGTGTGCATTCAAGATGAAGAGAGGCACAACCCTCATCTTTTATTTTGAATTGAATGTAATTAAATGCTTAAGCTGGTGAGCTGTGAAGCCATGCCTTTGCGTAGGCTGTAGATAAGATAGGCCTTTAATGTTTTGTAAGGCTGAGATCTAGATCCGGATAGTGGACTAGACAACCCATTCAATGTAATTGAACAGGGTAGGTAGATTGGAGGGAAGAGCTCGAAGAGCCCCCTTAGGTAAAAGAGATTTCGTATCTCATTTTGGTAAGTAGTTGTAGTTGTAGTGTGTAAGAAGTCGAGAGAGTTGTAGTGGTTGTAAGAGGATCTGCATGTAGAGAGCAGAAGGGAGAAGAGCCGAGACCTTGTTACAGGCCGTGCTCAGGAACACCTTGTAAATACAGGCATTTTCCATTTAATATAAACAAAGAGCAGTTTTTCCTGCATTACTATGTGTTAAATGAATGTCTGTGAGTGTTTATCTATGTTGTAGATGTATACTATAGGTTTTCATTTGTAGGAGTGTGTGTGATTTCAGGTGAAGGTATTTGAGGCTTCATACCAGGAGTGTGTGACAGAACGCTGTGGGTTCTGATAGTCGTGCACAGAGGTTGCACTTTTGAATTCTGCGGGTTCAGACAAAGAAGTATTGGAGCACAAGAAATGGAGTCAACAACTCAGTGAATACCTCAAGGTTGTTGAATACCTTGGAGGCAAGGCTGTGTATGAGAGACACAATTTGCAGACAAAATCTCTGAGGAGTTCCATGGAGCTCTGCCAGGTGGGCTATGAGCAGGTGCAAGGAGTGCATAGAGGAAGAACTCTGTTGTGAGTTCAGAGAGAACCAGAATGTAATGACCCTTTTCTTATTACTATGAATAATTTCATAAATGAACCTAAACATGGGCTAAATTATAATTAATTATTATATAACCTTAATTGATTACAAGTTATTAATTAATTGTTGTGATTATACTTAGCTGAAGTATGATTAACTCCTTGATTAGGGGTTAAGGAATGAGTAATTATTAAATAAGACATTAAATGATTAATTATTAAATTAGTGGTTAGTGATTAATTGATTATTAATTAAAGTAATTGATTAATGTA
>SNQJ01S0178562.1:5310-19650 GCA_010110895.2 Picea sitchensis | reverse complement strand
TTTTGAAGCTTTCTAAGGTGTCAAGAGATGTTTGACTCCAGTAGACCAACTTTCTTCCTTCAAACTGAGTAAATGAGGTGTTTCAAGTGTCTCCGTGATGTCGTCATTATGGTGACATGATCCAACAGTATTTACGACATTCTTATCACCAACTTGTGACCTTCGCGACAAGTTGTATAGAAGTTGCGACACTTGCGACAAGTGAGAGGTATGTGCGACACTTATCCAGTTGAGTGATTTGGATGTGTAACAGGTTGTTATGAGGAAAATATCTCTATGGAAATGGGTAAACCACAACAGATGAAATGACACACAAAATTCAACTCTAATCCCATGTATGCTATATAAATGAAATTCTAACAAGATGAGGCTAATATCCTACCTCGTCTAAACATTCAATGAAGATCACCATTGAGAATGCAACCCAAAGATTTATACTTGCATCTTGTCCTCAAAAACCAAGATACACAAGCATATGGTGATAATATATAATGTTAGCATATATATTAGCATAATCCATTAACATACATAACAAATATTCCCATGGAATAATAATTTGAATATTTGCAAGATATAAATTGGATGAGAAAAGAGTATTTCTATTAAAATAATCAGTAGAAGTACATAGGTGACAAACTTCTGTAATGACACATAACGGAACTGAGAAACTATGTCCCTCTAGTTGGGCCTCCACCAAAGGAAATATCATATAAAGGATTCAATGAGGTTCTCCATCACAAATAAGGAATAACTTGGTGGATGAACAAGGAGTTCATACTTTCAAGGACAAAGGGATGTAGACTCAATATGAAGTGAAATTTCTCCAGAGTGTATTTTCTCTCAAAGTTGAATTGTTCTATCAAGGCTTGGATATGGCTCAATTTATAGCCTTCAAGTGGAAATCGAGGGTCGAGTCAAAGTGTTTCCAGTATATGGAAGGTCAAGGATCATGAATCTTGTGACATGGCATGAAAACTTGACATAATTTTTAATTTTGAGCACCAAACCTGATGTACGCGGGCTGTAGTGGAGCAGCCTCTGTATACACTTGTTGTATAACTTGTAGGGCACGTATATGTGGAAAAATATATTTTTTTGGCTTTGGAAGGCACAAAAAGGAACTTCAAGTCTGCATAGGGAAATGGAAAGACTATATATGCAAGTTTAATGGAGTGAGGAAAACTTTGTTGTAACAAAGGTATTTTGCACCAGTCCAAGTCTGTCTTTGAAGAACACAAACTTTCCTTTCTTGAAGGGCTTGGTCAAAATATTTGCAACTGCTGATATGTGGAAATGCATTGAACCTTCATTTCTCCCTTATAGATCTTATCCCAAAATAAGTGATATATGATCTCAATATGCTTGGACCTATCATGGAATACTGGATTCTAACAGAGTTTGATACAACTATGATTATCGCAGTATATCACGGTAGGCTCAAAATCCTAATAAAATAAACTTGCAAGAAATTTGTGAAGCCAAATGGATTCATAGCTAGCCATACTCCCTGCCATATACTCTTCCTATACTAAACAAAATGCTACAAAAGTATGCTTCTTTCTAAACCAAGTAATCACTGGTAATCCGAAGATAAAGAAACACCTCGAAGCTCTCTTTCTTTCTACTACATGACCTTCCCAATCTGAGTTTGTATATCCTTGCAACTCCACTCCATATCCTCCAAGATATCTCAATCCATACTCCAATGTACCTCACAATTACTTAAGCATATGTATCATTCATATCAAATGCACATGCCTCGGATCAACCATGAACTAAATCAAGGTGTTAACAACAAAACAAATATATGGCCTGGTGTTGAAAAAATACATAAAGGACCCTATCAACTGCCTGTATATTTTGGGATCCACCAATTTTGAATTTGAAGTGTCAATCTTCTTTAGATTGGTAACTATATGCGTAGGCATCAGTTTATAGTCCTCCATCCTGAATATCCTCAATATCTCTATTGCACACTTCCCTTGTCCAAGGAATATCTCTCCCAATACATTCCATACCTCTAACCCCAATAAATAATGCATTAAGACAATTCCCTTCATCTCAAACTCACTAGATAAATATATTTTGCACCCTACAATAAGATCCTATATACCTATGAGAAATAAATCATCAAGGTACATGACTAAGATGAGAGGATCCTCTCCAATGAGTATGGAATACAAGTTAGGATCTTCCTCACTCTTGGTAAAGCCCATACTCTACAAATATCCATCAATTCTTTACCATGCCTTGGTTGCCTGTTTGAGTTTGTACAAGGATTTCTTAAGCCTACACACATGAGAATCCCTCCCATGTACCTCAAATACCTGATTTTTCTCTATGTTTACTTCCTCCTCAATGATCCCATCCATCTGATGTATCCTCCACCTCATAATTAAAGAAACATAAATATCATCTCAATAGAAGCAGACTTGACGACTAGATAAAATGTATCCTCGTAGTCCAATCCCTCTTTCTAGGAGAATCCTCTCGCCACAAACCTTTTCTTTAAATGTTCTATTGTACCATCTACAACATGCTTGATCTTGTAGAGCCATATGGAACTCACAACTGACTTCCCCTCCAGTCTTGGTACTATGTCCCAAATTCCATTCCTCATAATATAGGTGTACTACACTACCATGGAATCTCTCCATACCCGCTAATATGATTCTTCCTCAAAATTGGAAGGTTGAACATCAATGATTCTACTAATAATCGCCATACAGTTTGGAAACTTCTTTGGAGGCCTTCACTCTTTGAACACACTCCTCGAAGCTTCACCAACATCCCTTAATGTATGCAATAGCCACCTAGGTCTCCTGATAGGACTAGAAGGAGATAACTCCTCCTCCCCACTTGAATTTTGAATTGTTTATTGTTTCTCATCCTTCAAAGCATGTTGCTCCCTTTCCTCTGTCACTACTAATGACTCTTGAGTACTCCTAGATTTCAAGTTCTCCTCGAACTTAAACTATATTCTCACAACTATCTTCCACTACATTGGAATGAAGATTCTATAAGAGTTTGAGGTATCACTTTGCCCCACAAATATACCCTTCTTTCAGGAAGGATACAACTTCATCCTCTTCTCCATAGGCACCTGGATGTAGAATGAAAAACCAAATATCCTCAAATGACTAATATTTGGCTTCACCCCTGAGAATACTTCCTTTGGAGTCTTATCGCCCAATACACTATGAGGACTCCTATTTTTCACATATACTATCGTTTTACATGCCTCTACCCATAGTAACATAAGAAACTCTTGGTCATGTATCATAGCCCTAGAAGAACTGATGATGGATGGATTATTTCTCTCTGCAACCCCATTCTGCTAAGGTTTCTACGAGTCTAGAAGCTCCCTATTTATCCATGCATCCTTGCAGAAATCATTGAATTCATTAGAGGTGTACCTTCCCCCATTATCCGACCTCAAGACCTTGATCTTCTTACCTATATAGTTCTGTATATGATCCTTGAACTATCTGAACCAATTGAAGACTTCATCCTTGGTCTTCATAAATAAGATCCATGTTTTCCTGAATAAATCATTAATACACATCACATAATATGATTATCCTTGTGATGATGCTACATACAATGTCCCACTCACATCTGAATGAATAAGATCCAATATCCCTTTGAACCTACTCTCACTACTAGAAAAAGAATCCTTAACATCATTTCCAAGTGCACACCCTCTTCACACTCCCTGCTACTAATTTGTAAACTATGAAATACATGTAACAATCCCCCTAAGAATTAGAAACACCTTGTAGTGTAGATGTCCCAATCTCCTATACGACAACTCACATAGGCTCTCACTATCATGTACCAAGGCCTAAACAAGCTTACCCTATAAATTGTATAAAGTTCCTTCTCTAACCCTAACGACCATTGTGTTGTTTGAGTTATATTTATATGGATGTATAAGTACCTTCCCTCTCTAAAAAGTAATGAAAAAACATATGTCCTCCATCGCTGAGACACAAGATAAAACAACTGGTACATAAAGAAAATCTTGGGCATCTAACAATCCTCCTGACTGAAGATGGAATGTAATTGTTCCCTCTCCCTTCACCACATAGTTGGAATCATCACTAAGTTTCAAATTAATATCTACATTACTATCCATCATACTACTAAATAGCTCCCGTTGTTCTGTCAAATGACGAGATGCACCACTGTCTAAGAACCAAGCACTCCTCATTGTTGTGCTGGTAGAAAGTAAGGAAACCAATGACTAATCCTTCTCAATTTGCTAGAAGCTCATCAAGTTGCATCTCTACTAATGTTGTTGTCCACATATTTCCACTACCCTTCTTCTTCTTCTCCAGACACGAATATTAATAAGATACATTCTTATGACATGAGAAACACTTGATTTTAGTTAAGTCCTTTTTATTCCCTAGCTGTGATGATCCTCCATCATTGTTATCCTTCTTGCTTGAACTCTTTTCTTTAACCTTTCCTTCCTTACTGACAAGAGACAATTTATCTTCACTACCTCCCTGCTTGCTTCTCTTAGATTCCTCCCAAGTCTCTTATTGGATGCATTCATCCTAAAGTATATGCCAATTTAAGATGTTTTCTCGAGAACAAACTCCCCTAACAAATGGTTCCCAAGACTTGGGAAGACCATTCAATGCCAAATTCATTATCTATGCATCCTCCGTTTTATCCCCTATGGTTGCAATATAATCATGCACCTATGTGATCCTCATGAGATAGATGGTAACATTATCATATCTAGACATCTACAACAATTTGAGTTTATTCCTTAAGGACATATTCTTATTCATGTTCTTTCTCTGGAATAAACCTACCAAGGAATCAATCATATATTTTTTCATCATATTCTTGTTTAGGTGAGGGATTAGTTTATCCTTCACTAAATATAGGAGGACCCTCTTTGATTTGATCTCCTTATTGTTGTGAGCATACAAAACTATCATATATGTCAGTGAAGTAAAACACCCAACTTAGGTCATACTCCTTCAATGCTAAAGTTACCCTTGATTTCCAAGATAGGAAGTTGTATGCTCCATCCAATCTATCTTCAACTCTCAATGGTGTTATTTCCATCCCTAATACATAAAAAAGTAGCCTTGGAAAAAACCTTCTACTAAAAATTTCCCTTGTACTAACCTATACAGAGTTGTACATGACTGTCGCCACTACAACCCACATATTTACATGATTGTCACCACTACAATCCATGTATGTATGTGAATTTTACTATTGAAACTTGTGTATACTCAATTGTGCTCAAAGAATCCTGCATATGTACATGATTATGCTTTATGTGACCCACATATGCCCCTGTACACCTACAAAAACTTAATTGTTTCCTCAGTATGACTATTTCCCTAAAATTCGTCCTTTGATTTTTTCCTACTAGTTATGTATCTAATACAGATATGGATTCCATTCAGAGAATATTCTCTGATACCATGTTTAAATCTCTCTTAATAAACATTCAAATTTTAATTCCAAATAAATCACTTATTGAATGAAAGAACAACTAAGTAATGAACTAGACATGCAATGGAAGCATAAACAAGGAAACCAAAATAAAGCACACATAAACACCAATGTTTTTTGGTATAAACCCCCAAAAAAGTCTTGGAGGGAAAACAAGTGCTAAGAATGATTTTATTGTGATAAAATCAAGGCTCCCATAATACGGATAATGGTCCATTGAGAGAAATACAATTGCAGAAAAACCTGGAAAATCTTGACCTATTGTATGAACCAGAATTGCACACTTTTCGAGGTGTATGCCACTTTTATTAAAAAAAACCACGTATGTACATGACTGTCTCGATTGAGACCCATGTATACTTATGGAAAACCTATACATAAAACTCCTTATGAAGCGACACTTTCTTGTTGCTTCCTCTAACTGAAACCCACCTGCACTGCTTCTATTCTCTTTTCTCCTCGACCCAATCTCAGATGAAAGTCCTTCTCTACCTTCCTAAGATCTTGAATCATAGCCCTTTGTCATCCAATTCTTTCTAAATTCAATATTCTACTCTCAATAATCTTAAGTATCAATTGTCTTCCTCCTTCACCCTAGCCTTGCTTTCATAATCGTTATTTACAATATATTTCTAATCTCACTTTAGATTTAGATTGCATGAGAAAATTGCATGCTAAGTACTTTTAACACTTTCCTCAAATAACTAAATTAACTATTTACATAACTAATTAATAAAATCAATTTAATTCAATAATTCCTTTTTTGGACACACTGACCACACTCATAGGGGGGCTGAATTAGTGTAGGGCTCTTTTTAAACTTCCCTTCACAAAAAATCCTTAGTTAGAAATCACCATTTACTCATCACTTATTACTCTCATTTATAACTAGTTGTATGTGAACATATATCAACAACATATAACAACAACATATATCATCAACAAGCCATCACCACAAAGAACACAAAAAACACAAGATTGATTTACAATTTTATTTTTATTATGGACTACAATCCTTGGGTTTATCAGTAAGAACTAAATAGAGTTACAACTCCACAAGAGCACCAACTATGCAATGCAAGACTCAACTTACACAACTATGCAAAATCTGAGAGGAGGATTCAATCCTTAAAATATACCAATCTGTCAAAAGGTACGCGACCTGTCAGTAGTGCAGCATGCGTATGTACGTGCCCTACCAATAGTACAACTCACGTATGTACACAACCAATCTGTACTGCAGTCTGCATATTCCTTCGAATCAAGTAGGGTTTTCTCTCCTTGAAAAACTCAGATGCTCTGCAACCTTCAGTCAAAACCACTTTTTCCTTTCACTTTCCAATCTGTACCATAACCAATCACAACACATCTATGCTCTCTAACAACTTACTCATGCTCCTCAACCATAAAATATGAATGTTTCGCAATCATGTGTAAGTAACCAACATACTATGGCAACCATATAATTACTGAAACATAAGAGTGTTTCTCACTCTATCAATCAACCAATAAAAACCACATCACAACATCCATACCTAGAATTCCTTAAGCATTCATCATATCACAAGAAAGGGTATCCATCAAAACAATCATGTAAGCATACCGGAACTTATATGGCATATCTAAGCACATAGAATGCAGATCCAGAACTTTATTCATCCTTCAAGAACCTAGCACCATCTCACACTCAAGTATCCACGACTTCCTCCGACTGTACGCACTCTGACCTCCTTCATCACACACGTGTATGCACTCTAGCTCACTATATCCCGCGTATATATGTGCTCAAGCCCACTACAGCCTGTGTGCTTCCTCAGAAACTAGGGTTTTTAAACTTCCAAAACCTTTGTTGTTAATATCTCATACTTACGAAAACTTGGATGCATCATGATATCCTACAATCACTCTCTTCCTCAAAATAAATCTCCAATATATGTTCAATAGAGATGTATTTACAACAAACCATTGCCTCTTATTTATACTCTCCAAGTAGATTCCTTAGAAGCATCCACTAGGCCACTTTTTCCACATATCCACTTTATCCACATAACCATTTGTCTACATGGCTACCTTTATCCAACTTTGTCCACATAGCAACTTTGTTCACATGCCCACTTGTCCATTTAACCCACTTTCCTTTTTTTTAGGGTTAATCCATTTATAACCACTTTCCATAATTAGAAAGTTCTCCATTAACTTTATTATTTAAATAATCCTCTTTGACTTTGTCACTTCACTTTATTATTTAAATAATTTCTTCTTTGTAAGAACTTTGACTTCTTTGACCTTTTGGGGCTTCTAGCCAACATATGAGGGTCCTCCAACTTCGTAAGGCCATAACTCTCAAACCGTGAGGAGTTATGTGACGTTACACATACCACCAAAAATCGCATGACAAGAATTATCCATATATGATAGTTTTACTAACAAATTCACTAATATTCATCTCATTATTCCATAATTAATCATGGGTTCTCTAACCACACTACTAGGATAAATCAACCACAAAGTGTCTTCCCATGAGGGATTTCACCATAAGGGGACCACTTTGGAGTTCATCCATTTGTACTTCCTATGAACCATGAAAATACAATAATGTGTCATATTTACATCAATCCAACCCATGACAATACATCATTATGACATTGTCCCTTTGTCATTGATTCTATACATGCCCACATGATCCAACGATAAATACATTAATGCATCCATCCATCTATGCATCATAATGACAACACATCGATCCATATTCATCTATAATAATGGAAATACATACTTCATCAATATACTATGACAAGACATTGTTCCTTTGACATCAATGACAACATGATCCAACAATCACCCCCTTTGGCATTGATGACAATACAAACATTGATGTCAACACCAATCATTGATGGAAACATGTATACATGGTATTGTTATTCATTAATAGTCATTTCAATCACATCAATGTGACTATCTCTCCCCGTTTGACATCAATGGAAAAGGGTAGTTCTCTCCTTGGGGATGATCCCCTTGCCAGGATGCCTTGATATTCCTCTGAATAATATCTCCCATTTTTAAACAAGGGATATCAATCTAATAAAATGCTTAAAACATATCACTCATGCTTCCCCTATGACAATCGTTCCCCCTAGAACCATGTCTCTATGCTCTTTCTCCAAGTATAGGGATATTTTTCCAAGTATTTATCTTTGCATCTGATAAATATGTCCTCCTGGAATCATGGGAAGAAGAATGACTCCCTCTATGGGTATGTCTCCCCCTATCTTCTCTGCAATATGAACAATATGCTTCCACTGCAATATGCTTCTACTACAGATGCTACTGGTCAACTGGAACATGGATCAACTGCTCAAGTATGATCCACTCTTCCTATGATGATCCTTGGACATTTCCATGCATCAAACTCATTCCATACCATACATCATGAAGACAAATATATGTCAACAATAAATAGAGAATCATGAAAAAAATATCAACCATGTACATCATGTGCCATATTGTGTGCCAACCATGCACAACAACCATGTACATCAACCATGTACATAAAATAAGTGTCATATCACTTATGATATTCCTCTACCATGAACCAAGTGCCACAATCATGTATCTCAACCATGAAGCATCATAGAAAGTGTCTCAAATATATCATTCCATACATCATGTACCAAAACAAGTGCATCAACCATGCACCAAACCTCAACAAGATGAAATGCGATCAAGATTTGATCTCATACATGTATTCCATATCAACTAAAAACCATGTGCTAAACATGTCGCTAGTAGGTGCCTCTAACAATGTACCAAAAGTATACTAATCATGCATCAAATATAGATCAAACTATGACTCATCAATCATGTATAACATGACCACTTCATCAACTCATCAACTACATGTCCCAATATGTATCTCAACAAAATTCCAAATGCATGCACCAATATATCCAACTTCTAACAATACATCATAAGATATATCAATGGAACTCAAATATGTATCATCCATGTACCCCAACAGTTCTACCTCAACCTCCATTCACTACAACAAATACTAAGCATCCAAAAATACATGTACTAGAAGTGTGTCTCAATAGATAAATGACATCTCTAGCTAGCATCATCATGATATATCTCATAACCAAAGTGCCATAACTTCACTGTCACAAACAACATCGTTCCTAAAAAAAAAGTGTCTCAATCCACACTCTAGGGTCAGTACCATGCATCCAAGATAGTCTTTCAACACTCAACCATATATCATCATACATACATACATCAATTGTGTATGAAAACATGTAATCATGAAAACCTGTAACAAAACATATTAGACCCTGTAACAAACCATATCGAACCCTGCAACACAAATCTATACCATCACACCAAGTTGCAACTTATTTGCAAAGCCTACTTTCCAAGGATTTTACCACATGTACGTGACCTGATATACAAACAACTCACATATGTACGCAACCTATTTATAGGTCATCTCATGTATGTACGTGATTGTTACCAATGTAACCTACGTATTCTTTAGAAGAATTCAAGATTGAGATTGCCTTAGGGATGCCATTCTATTCTGATTGTTCAGTCTTCTTCACCCACTTCTGAAAGTGTCCCAGCTTCGCAGAACTTAAGCTCTCATCTTCCATCGTTTCAAAATTGTCTTCTCTTTTAGCCTAATGTGTTCTTCTAGTCATACTATATGAAACACTCTCCATGGATTGTCTTCTTGTGTTCCAACAATCCTAGGATTTGTGGCCAAATCCACTGTAGTTGTAGAATCTCATGGTGTTACAATGAGCAACAATGTGTCCTACTTGATTACATCTCCCACACCTTAGACTGTTATGAAACCTTTCATTTTCTCTCCTTTCATAATATCTGCATTCCAAAACTTTGTGACCATATTCATTACATGAGTAGCAGTGACCATAAAAAACATTTTCATACCTTTTCTTTGGTGTCCATATTAAAGGTGTTTCTTTTCTTTGATGTGTAAAGATGGCTTTTTGATGTATTCCTTGCTTTTTTATTTTGAAAGTTTACTTCCCTTGTGTAGATGGCTGAATTGCAACATTATTTCCATATTTTGAGAATGAGTGACTTACCTCAAGCTTCTTTGAGGTGCTTGCTTCAACATGTGTATCTTGTTTGTTTTATCCAAGACCTGATTTATCATCTGGTCATCTTTGACTATCCAATATTTCATTCAATATTGTTGAGATATTAAAGAATTTGTTTGACTTCTCTACTTTCTTTCTAAGATCAACAACTTCATCTTCCAACTTATGACATGACTCTTCCTTTTCATTTACTTGATTCTTTAGTATTTCCTCAACCCTTTTGGCTTCTTCAATTTGGGTCTTGAGATGGATATTGTCTTCAAGACTTTTTCTAATCTCATTGTCTACCTTCTTATTTTCTTCTATCTCATTCTTTAGTCTTTTTCTCTCTTCTTCTTTTTATTTTAATTAAGACCTTTTACTTTCTTCTTGTTCCTTGAGTATTTTCTTTAGTTTCAAAATATGCTTTTGATTATTTTCAAGAAACTTTTTAGTGTTCTCCGAAAGATAGCTATAGTCTATATAACTATGGTCATAGTTGTATTCATATAGACCCAAATAAACTTTATTTTTAAGCTTTGAAAGTTCTTCTTCTACTTCTTCCATGGGATAATTATCATCTGATTCTTCACAAACTATTTCTAGATCTTCTTCTTCACATATAGAGAAACATTCAACATCATCACATTTACAATTATTGAAATCATAGGATTGTGGATATTCTTTGCCTTCATTGTTTTTGATGGAGTTGTCTTTAGTGTCCCTCTTTTTGCCTTGGTATGYATTCTCTAGCTTTAGCCATATATCCTTGGTGAAAGTGCATTGTCCCATGCTTTCTTTGAAAGAACTTGAGAGTCCATTGAAGATGGTTTTGAGAGCCAATGCATCATTCTTATTTTCTTCCTTTTGATATGCAAAATTCGACTTATTATTCAAGGGAACTGATCCTCCAATAGCTTCTTTCCAAACACCTTATCCTTTTTCCTTCAAATGCACTTTCATTTCTATTCTCCATGTTGAATAATTTTCCTCATCAAGGATTAGAACTTCATCATCCATTTGTGTGTCCATGGATCTCCTCCAAGCTTGTTAAGGCTTTAGTGAAGGCCTACTCTTATTCCAATTGTTGGACACACCAACCACATTGAGAGGGGGGCTGAATTAATGTAGGGATCTTTTTAAACTTCCCTTCACAAAAACTCCTTAGTTAGAAATCACCATTTCCTCATCACTTATTACTGTAATTTATAACCAGTCCTATGTGAACACATATCAACAATAGATAAAAAAAACATATGTCATCAACAAGCCATCACCACAAAGAACACAAAAATCACAAGATGTATGTACAATTTTCTTTTTATTATGGACTACAATCCTTGGGTTTATCAACAACAAATGAATAGAGTTACGACTCCACAAGAGCACCAGCTCTGTAATGCAAGACTCAGCTTATACAACTCAGCACCAACTAAGAGGAGGATTCAATCCTCAACAGATACCAATCTGTCAACAGGTATGCGACCTGATAGTAGTGCATCACACGTATGTACGTGCCCTACCAGTAGTACAACTAGTGTATGTACATGGCCAATATGTACTATAGCTTGCGTATTTCTTCTGATCAAGTAGGGTTTTATCTCCTTGAAAAACTTAGATCCCCTATATCCTTCAGACACAACCACTTCTTCCTTTCACTATCCAATCTGTACCATAACCAATTACAACACATATATGCTCTCCAACAGCTTACTCGTGCTACTGAACCATACAATATGAATGTTTCTCAATCATGTGTAAGTAACTATCATACTATGGAAACCATATTAGTAATGAAACATAAGAGTGTTGCTCACTCTATCAATCAACCAATAAAAACCATATCACAACAACCATACCAAGAATTCCTTAAGCATTCATCATATCATAAGCAAGATTATCCATCAAAACAATCATGTTACCATACAAGAAATTCTATGGCATATATGAGCCCATAGAATGCAGATATGTAACTTGCTTCATCCTTCAAGAACCTAGCACTAGATCACACTCAAGTCTCTATGACTTCCTCCAATTGTACATGCTCTTACCTCCTTTATCCCATGTGTACGCACTCTGGCTCAATGTAGCCCACGTATGTACGTGCTCAGGCCTATTGCAGCCTGGGTGCTCCTTTAAAAACTAGGGTTTCAGAACAATAGAAAACTTCGTTGTTAACATATTAGACTTATGGAAACTTTGATACGTCCATGAGATCCTACAATCACTCTCTTCCTCAAAATAGATCTTCAATATATGTCAACAAAGATCTGTTTACAAGAGACCCTTTCCTCTTATTTATACTCTCCAATTAGCTTCCTTAGAAGCATCCACTAGGCCACTTTTTCCACATATCCAATTTATCCACATAACCATTTGTCCACATGGCTACCTTTATCCAACCTTTTCCACATAGCCACTTTGTTCACATGCCCACTTGTCCATTTAACCCACTTTCCTTTTTTTTAGGGTTAATCCATTTATAACCACTTTCCATAATTAGAAAGTTCTCCATTAACTTTATTATTTAAATAATCCTCTTTGACTTCATCACTTCACTTTATTATTTAAATAATTTCTTCTTTGTAAGAAATTTGACTTCTTTGAACTTTCGGGGCTTCTAGCCAACATATGAGGGTCCTCCAACTTCGTAATACCATAAGTCTCAAACCGTGAGGATTTATGTGACGTTCCACATACCACCGGAAATGGAATGACAAGCACTATCCATCTAGGATATTTTCAATGACAAATTCACTGATATTCATCTCATTATTCCACAATTAAGCATGGGTTATCTAACGATAGTACTAGGATAACTCAACCACAAAGCATCTTCCCATGAGGGATTTCACTAGAAGGGGACCACTTTAGAGTTCATCCATTTGTACTTCTATTCAACCATGACAAGACAATAACGAGTCATCTTTACATTAATCCAACCCATGACAATACATCACTATGACATTGTCCCTTTGTCATTGATTCAATGCATGACCACATGATCCAACGATCAATACATTAATGCATCCATACATCTATGCATCATAATGACAACACATCGCTCCATCTTCATCTATAATAATGACAACACATACTTCATAAATATACTATGAAAATACATTGCTTATTTGACATCAATCCTTTGACATCATATGACAAGACATTGTTCCTTTGACATCAATGTGGACAACATGATCCAACATCCTTTAATTAAAATAAATCCAAGAGTAGAACGATTTGGAAAATTTCCATACATCTAAACACATAGAGATGTGCGGAAATACATGTTTGATGCTACCACTAACATCAACATATATATTGTTCTCTCTCTACCTCTCACTCTTCACCTCTCTCTCTATTTATCTCTTCCCATATTTCTCTCTCTCTCTCTCTAACCCCCCCGTCTCTATCTCCCCCTATATTATGTCACTCTCTCTCCTTATCTTCCCCTCACACACCTTATCTCTCTCTTTTGATATATATCCCTCTCTTAAGAGAGATATATTTACAAAGGGGGAGAGGGAGTAATATAGGAAAATAGGGAGTGCAAGAGAGATGGGTAAATGTGTGAGAGAGACAGGGAGGTAGATAAAGGGGAAGAAAGGGAGAAGAAGGGGAGAGATAGAGAATGACAGAGATGGGTGAGGGGGACGGACAGGGAGGGAGGGTTTGATACAGAGATATTGCGGGGGAGAGAGGGGTAAATGTAGGAGAGAGATAAAGAGAGAGAAGGATGGGGTAGAGAGAG
>SNQJ01S0178560.1:0-19658 GCA_010110895.2 Picea sitchensis | reverse complement strand
ATTCTTTTCTTTAATTATCTTTAGGGCCTACATGTACTTCCTTCTTCAATTCACTTTGTCATCTTCAAAAAATCATTTCTCCTCAATCATGAGGATCCACGTGATGTGCCACATACGACCGAAAACAACATGATGTATACTATCCATCCATGGGTGTTGTATCTGCATCTGGATTTTCCTTCATGTCCAAATACCTTAATCAATCTTGCGGTCCAAAACCCATGATTAGGGTTGACATCAATGACAACAACCAATCTTCCAACAAACCTTGCAACGTTCTTTCCCTCACTTACTAGCAGAAGTAGGGATGCTTTCAGATATAAACAAGGAGGAATTGGTCCACTAGGAAGGGCACACATCTTTCTTCGCTAGTCAACATGAGGTCGTATAGCAGTTTGTAAGTAGTTTCTTTTGTAAACTACCCTTGCCAGTCTAGTGAGCAGGGCGCTGACCAATAAAGAATAATTGTGTTAGTTAGTTATTTAATAAACAACCCTTGTCATTCCAGTTAAGAAGGGTGTTCCTTAATTTCTGTTAGAAGTCATTTTATGTTAGTTTGTCAAATTGTAAATAGCTCTTGACAGTTTCACTATGCAGAGAACTCCAAAAATAAAGCAACAATTTCCTTGTTGCTGGTGAGGAAAAGATGCCCAACCTAATAAAAGGGTGCCCTCTTTTCCTGAATAGAATGATGGTCATTTCTGTTACTCACAGTGTTCTCTTAATTTCTCTCTGCATATTCTATTGTGCATCGTGCTTAGTTTTTTGTTCACCAATATTTTTGTTGTTGTTGCGTTTTAGTTTTGCAAGTTGAATTGTGGATCGCTACCCTTATACCTATACCTTATAGACCATACTAATTTACTCTTAAAAAATATTTTTTTGCACATTTATGTTTTGGAAAACAGAATTATATCGAGCAAATAATTATGAAATTGAAATTTTCTAATATGGTTTAAATTGTATTTTCGAATACTTAAATAGATTGATTGACCTAAAAAATTTCCGTTACACTCAGATTATACAATTTCAAAAATATCTACAATTCTGACAATTCTTCTAAATTTCTAACCGGAATTTGGGCAAAACTAAAGAAAAAAATATATAAAAAATAATTCAAAAACAAAATATTTAAACTAGCTAATTAGATTAAACAACACATACCTGAAAACAAATAGTACATACTTATGTTTTGGAAAATAAAATTATAGTAAATAACTAACTAGTACATGAAAATAAATAGTACACTGCAACGAAAATGACAATCAAAACTGCCCAATATAGAAATCAGAGAAACATCAATCATCGATTCAATTATGAGAGAAACCCCAAAATCCAATTTAAGTTTTCATAACACTAAAACAAAAAACACATTTTTCAAAGCTTTTTTACCTTCAAAACCAAAGCCATGGTGGACCCCAACAAACACAAAACCGTAACATAAATTCAAAAGCTACGTAAAGAGAGTATACATTTGAGCATCCCAGTGAGTCACGAGTTTAAGTCACGGAGAAGGAAACAAAATCTATAGAATTATCTCTATCTAGATACTATCTTCAAACTTTGATCCAAATAAGGGTATTCTCAACTTCTAGAACGATCCACAACCCTAAATGAACAACTATGATGGCCATTAATCTATTTTCCAGTCAAATGAAGCCATGAAAATGTTGCGAGTATAATAAATGAATGTTGTAGAATTAGTTATGGAGAAGGCAATGAATGATGTAGAATTAGTTATATCTAGATACTATAATCAAAAGTTGATTCAAAGAATAGTATTTTCAACATCTAGAATATAATAACTTAACATCTAGAATATAATAACTTATGATTGTGAATAGAGGCTATCAATATGCACCCAACAAAAGTAGAACATTTAATGTTCTATACTGTGGGATATATACCATTAGATTTAAAGGTGTTTTAGATACAATGGTATATATCCCAACATTTAGAGAATTAAATGCCCTGCTACAGGGTGTATATTATTTTCTATCAATGTACAACTCTGTTGGTCATTAATCTATTCCTCGGTCAAATGAAACCATGAAAAATGATGCAAGTATCATATCATCATTTCATCAAGAAGTTAAATGATCTATATGTTGGGATATATACTGTTAGATCTAAAGTTGTTTTAGATCCAATGGTATATATCCCAACACATAGAGCATTAAATGCTATACTACCAGGTGCATATTATTTTCCATCAATGTACAACTCTACCGATCATTAATCTATTCCCTAGTCAAATGAAGCCATGGAAAATGATGCAAGCATCATATCATCGTTTCGTAAAGAATTTAAATGCTTTATATACTGGGATATATACTTTTAGATTTAAAGGTGTTTTATATCCAATGATATATATCCCAACATGTAGAGCATTAAATGTTGTACTATGGGGTGCATATTGTTTGCCATCAATGTACAACTTTGTTGGTCATTAATCTATTCCCCGATCCAATGAAGCCATGAAAATCTATGTAAATATCATATCATCATTTCTTCAAGAAGTTTGTTTTTGGCTTTGAATGGATCCAATAATGAAAATACACCATTCTATTGGAAGCAAACTCATAAAAAATTACAAGTACAAAATAATAGATAACATAATTGGTGGTTGGTGAAATCCAACACCAATCCCACAATGTCCAAGACCAACAATGTGGAAACTTTTCCTACTTATCATTATGTGGTCATGTAATGAAGAACAATATAAACATATACAAAGGAGAGGAAGGTTTGCAAAAGTTGACATTCATGGGAATTTGTATTTAATTCACTCATTGGTGTACACTTTCTTAAATTCATTGATGCAAGATGGACAACTGTGGCAGTTTTTGATATTTGTCTTTTCCATTGCAGGATGATGGCAGCAAAATCATAGACATATATAGGTTAATGATTAAGAAATATTTATATCTTTATATTATAACAATAATCTGAAAAATATAAAAAACAATTCTTATTAACTTCAAGATATACAAATTTCTGAATTTCTAATTTTTATATGTGACATTAACTGCATTTGCTGACATTGAGGCCCATTAATCACAGTCATTGAGACCCATCACTGCATCAAGATCCATATGATTCTCGATGCTCCAATGGCTAAAGGATGCACATTGTCGACAACGAAAATGTATTCCTCAATCACCTGAACCTATGGCTACTATTTTTTCCTTTTGTAAGTTACCTTATTTAAATATTGATTCATAAAATCAGACTCAAAGGTGTCAATTTGGCAATTAGTTCATAAGTTTTTATCCAATCAAAATTACAATAATTTATAAACATATTATTTTTGATTTTGAACTTTAACAAACTTGATGTTTAATTTTCAATTTTCTTAATACATTACAAAACCAATGCAAACCACATATATAATAGTCTCCTGCAATAGGTACTCTCTCATGCACGTCATTCTTCATGTAAGCTCAATACATAGTAAAAGTAATGTAGTCTATTAAAACAAAGTAAAAGCTATTATAGGAAATATACATGACATAAAAGTAAATATATAATTCTCCATAAAGTGTGGGAGGGAAGCTTAATTATTTTTTATTATAATCTTTTTGTTGCGAAAAACAATGTTGATGTTTATATTCATTTTTATAACTAGATATATTTTCTTGCATCCCATAATTGAATTGGTACAATTGTTTTGAGGGAATGTGTCATGAATCTATAGGCCACCCAATTTTTTTTTTGAAAACTCCATTTTCTCCCAAGTTATTTTGGCACTTGAGATCGTGTGACATTGCCTTGTTCAACCATAATGGCTTGGCCATCCTACACCTACTACAACCAGATTATGTCTCTTCACTTATGGTCTGCCCATAAACTTCACCTTAAATGTAACTAAGTCCTAAGTCCAACTCAACCAAGCTCTTTCAATAGTAGGCACATATCCATCTTGTGCAGTGGAGGTGCCCCAAATCATTCAAGTCTAAGGCCTTACATCCTCCCACACTAAAAATCATTGTCATCTTCGACAACATCTTTAAGAGCCTACGATCCTCCAAGTCTACTTCCCAGACCAATACATCCATCCATAATTGAATTTTTCAAATGCTCCACATTCTCATTGCCAGAATTGCAATGAAATTTGCCACTATCCAATTCTTCCTTTGAACTAAGTTCCTTTTCCCAACTTCTGCCAACAATGCTTCTTAGATGCCTTTGTTATTGCTACTGCCTCTTGTTGTAGCTGCAATTTAAGTCCAACACTGTTGCAATTTCCTACTTCTACTACAATCCAACCTTCATCAAGAAGGTGATCAAAATGTCCAAGTGTTGCACTTGTAGCACCCCCACTACTAAACCCAACAATTTTTTTCTAATACCACTAAATTAAAATGCATGTAGGAATGCTAAAAACCCCAATGCATCTAACAACACTTTTAATAAACATGAATGCAAGTAATTAAACATACACACAACAACATATAAATACTCAAGGACACAAAGTTCATACACAATAATTTAAACCTATATATAAAAATAGAGAACAAAGATAAAACATTTATCTTTGTCAACAATTGTGTAACTAGCTACAAAGGATGGACGTTCCACCCAACCGTAGACTTCCTGCTCTAGTTCTTAGTAGTAAGTCACCCCCGAGTTGGGGCTAGCAATCCATAAGAAAGGGTATCTCTATTGTCCACTCACATCCCAATATAACCCACATCGAGCTAATTTTCCTACAACTCTCCAATCCTCCATCTCTCTCCCCTTCAACTTGGACAACCTAAGGAATGGGATCCCCTTCTCTACACACAATCCCTCATGCCTTCCCACTTCTCTCTAAGGCTCCAACATAGTTTGGCTAGGAATCCGTTTTGTTGGGGACTCCAGGGACTTACAACTACAGTTGGAAACTCTTAGCAACAACTCATTTTCTCCATGGTAATTTATTACAAAAAAATATCTTCTACATGCTTAATAGCTTGCATCTTCATACAATTACAACTCCCAAAATCTTCCCACAAACCCCATTATGGATGTCTTCCAACTCCAAGATTTAACACCCTCTTGGTGTCCCAAAACTGCATGTAAAAACTGCCTACAATACCCATTCAAAATTTTCTTTTACCCATGCATGTTGACTCTCACATTACCAAATGTTGAGTGTACTCATCCCCATACTCTCAATAACTATGTGATGTGGCTTTTCACACCAATCATGTTACATGTGTTCAATGATTGGGGATTTGATACACTCAAAAGGAAAATAGAACGTTCATACAAAACAATAATTTTAGAAAGTGGGTTGAGGTTAATACACATGAATAATTACCCCTTGGACCCCTTTGACCCACCCTCTCTTATGGAAACTTAGCCCCCATGGCTTCATCTGTGTCCATATGCAACTGACGATACATTTATTTTATCATTTATATATTCAATGTTTACAGATTAAATTGCTTGGCCCATATATCGTATTTACATTATGCATCACTAAACTAGGGATTAAAAAAGGAGATGTTACATTCCCCTCCCACTACAATTTGCACCGTCCTCGGTGCACAACACTATATCAATATACATGTGAAATTTTTTACATCATAGTACTTGATACTTTTTCAAGTTCACAACTCCTACAACAATTCCAACCAATAATCTCTCTTTCCCCTCAACCTACACAACCCAAGGAAGTGTACCCCCTTCTTTGCATTGTAGTCCCTCAGGCTGTACCAATTCCCTTCCAAGGCTCCAACACATGTAGGATAGGAAGTCTTCGAGTTGTGGCTCTAGAAACTCCAACTGCCAAAATGGATTCTTTCATACTTATATACAAATATACGTTTGGGCTTCTTCAAAACTTGCAAAACTTCACAGGTACTCCTCCTGCATGGTCTCCTCATACTCCTACATGTCATCTTCAAGATCGTAGTAAGTTTATTGGACCTTTACTAGGCCAATGGATTTATTCCTGAGCACTTTGACTTTCTGGTCCAGGATGTACACTAGCTCCACTCGAAAGTTCCCTTTGTGCTCTACTTGGATCATAGTCCAATCAATCACATGGTTAGGATCAAGCATATATTTCTTCAATAAAGAAACATGAAACACATTATGAATTCTCATGGATGTAGGAAATGCAAGCATGTATGCAACTGAGTCTATCTTTTCTAGAACTTCAAATGGCCCACAATATCTCCTTGCCAACTTTGGGAAACTTTCCAATCTTAGTGAGCTCTTCTTAGCCTTTACTTTTAAAAGCACATGCTCACCCACTTTGAATTCTATGTATGACCCATTTTTATCTGCATAACTCTTCTTGTCCTTTGTAACCTTTAAATTATGCATTCTATTTACCATCTTCTCTTCCATTTCCCTTAGTAATTCTGGCCCAATAACTACTATGTTTGGTGGGTTGTCCCAACTTACTAGTGTGTTGCATTTCTCACCATACAAGGCTTCAAACGAGCTCATATTCAATGATGCATGATACCCATTATTGTAATTAAATTGAACCAAATGAAGATAGTATTCCCACTTGGAAGGCTTGTCCATTACATACATTCTCAACATATTATCAATTATCTATTTGATTATCTCTATTTTCCCATCTAACTCTGGGTGATATGCAATATCAAAATTCAAATTAGTCCCAAATCCTTTAAATAACTCCTTCCAAAAATTATAAGTGAACTTGGGATCTATGTTTGACACTATTTTCTTAGGAACACCATGTAACCTAAAAATTTCCTTCATATAAATCTATGTAATATTGGTTGTCTTGTGAGTCATTTTCACTGGAATAAAATGTGAAACCTTTGTAAGCTTGTCCATCACTATCATGATGGAATCATGTTACCTTACTTCTCTCAAAAACTTGGTGATAAAATCTATTGTAACTACCTCCTATTTCCATTTAGGAATGGGCAATGGCTGTAACAATCCCGTTGAATGTTTATGTTCAGTCTTCACTTTCAGACATCCCATGCACTTGGATATGTAATCAACCACATCTTTCTTCATTCCAGGCTAGAAATATTGGCTTCTTTCTACTGCATTTGTCTTTTGGTATCTTATATGACCAACATAAGGTACAATGTGCATCTCTTTCAACAATATATTTCTCAATAACTGAGAGTTAGGAACATAGAATTTGTCCCTGAAAAAGAGAATTCCATCCTCTTCTAGTCTGTAGTCTTTAAATTTCAGTGGTACAATTTCCTACTATAAGCCTTCTATAACTTGTGCATAGTGCTAATATGATGTTAGAGCTTCCAAAATTCTTCTTTTTAAATTTGAACAATACATGATAATGGCTACAACATGCATTTCATGCACCCTTTGGCTGAGTGCATCAACCACTTTATTCTCTTTTCCCTTGATGTGATTGATGTTGAAGTTGTATTCACTGATAAATTACAACCATCTAGTCTGTCTGGCATTTAGTTTGAGATGCTTAAACAAGTGTTTCAGACCACTATGATCTATCTTTAGCCCAAACTTTTCGCCCATGAGATAATGCCTCCACATTTTTAATACATGAACTATGGCTGCCAAATCTAGATCATGGGTAGCATGATTTATTTCATGCTCCTTAAGCTTCCTTGAATCATAACATATGACATTCCCATTTTGTGTAAGGAATCCACCAATCCCTCCCTTACATACATCCATGAACACAATAAAATATTCATATGGATCTGCAACCTTTAGAATGGTTTCATTGGTCAATAATTCTTTCAAGTGTTGGAAACTCTCCTCACACTTGGAAGTCCATTCAAGATTTGGTCCCTTCTTTTGAAGTGAAGTGATCGTATGTGTGACCTTGGAGAAACCTTCAATCAATATCCTATAATATCCATCTAATACCATAAAGCATTTCACTTCTAAACCTTTCTTTGGAACTGGTTGACTTTTGATTGCTTCATTCTTCTTAGGATCCACCGCATACCCTCCTTTGAGACGATGTGACCCAAATAATGGATTTTCCTTTAATAGAAGGTACACTTGCTTAACTTGGTATACAATTGGTACTCTCTCAACATCTTTAGAACCATCCTCAAATGTTGCTCATTCTCCTCCTTTGTCTTGGAGTAGATAAGATTATCATCCAAGAAGACAATGACAAATTTGTCTAGGTAATCCTTGAACACTCCATTCATTAGACACATAAAAGTCGATGTTGCATTTGTTAGGCCAAATGGCACCACCACAAACTCTAATGGCCATACCTCTTCCCAAATGCTGTCGTGTTGGTATCTTCTCCGACTTTCACTTAATGGTAACCTGACCTTATGTCAATTTTGGAAAATATCATTGATCCTTCCAGTTGATAAAAAATATCATCGATCTATGGTAGAGACTACCTATTCTTTACAATTGCCTTACTAAGTTGTCTGAAGTCAATACACAACCTCAAAGTTCCATCATTTTCTTCACAAAAATCATTAGGGCACCCCAAGGTGAGACACTTGGGTGTATGTACCCCTTCTTCAACAATTCTTCTAGCTGCATATGCAACTTTTTAAGCTCTGGTATGATCATTATGTAGGGATTTTTGGACACTGGGGTAGCTCCAATAATTAAGTCAATAGAGAACTAACTATCTCTTTTTAGTGGCAATCCTAACAATTCCCCAAACACATATTCATATTCCTTCAATACTGGATAATCTTCCATATGGGTTGCATATATCTGACATCCTTCATACTCCTTCATATTCCTTCAATACTGGATAATCTTCCATATGGGTTGCATATATCTGACATTCTTTCCTAAAATTTGTTTCAATGACAATTCTGAAATTTCTTTGATAGATATAGGTCTTAGAATACCTTTCATCGTCCTTAAATTCCCTTCCTCTTCAAGGCATGTGAAAGCCTTGTTGTAGCAATCTAGGACATTACAATGATTTTCCAACCAATCCATACCAATTAAGAAATCATATGGCCCAAGTGGTATGATGTTCAAATTTTCCTTAGTGCTAACTCCATTAATGTTCACTGTGAAATCCTTGACAAGTTCACTGATTTTCCTCTTGGTTTTAATGGCTAGCTAAATCAACCAAGACTTTTCATGCTTACATCTCTTCAATTTAAACATTTCAACTATTTTTGGATCTATACAACTATGTTTAGCTCCAAATCAATCAAAATAGTTATGGGATGATTATCAATCTCACCTTCTACCACAATCATGTGGGATTTCTAGTGTGCTTGTCTATTGTCCAAGGTTACATAACTCCTTGGCATGCTCTTACCCATGTCATCCAAAATATCAACTTTCTGAATGTTATGCATAGTCCTGATTCTATCTTCTTTGTCAAGACAATATTTATACAAGTGGTCTCCTTGACATCCCCAACACTTTATGGGTTGCAATATTGGCTTCTTTCCAAGAGAATCTGTCATTTTATGTTCACCTTGTGTTGGATTCCCTTGCTGATATGCTGGAGAGATGTTTTTGATTAAAGGAAGCTTGAATCCCTTCTTTCTTCGATCCATCTTGCCTCTCTTCTTATCATCCTAATCCTTTTGAAAATATGGAATTCCCTTGTTCTTCTCATACAAATACTTATCCTTCCCCATGGATTCTTCCAAATTTATAGGCTCATCAAATTGGATTTTATCTTTGTAAAATGATGGCAACCCACTCAAGAACCTCTAATTTTTCACCTTCTCGTCCATGGTGAAGTCCACGTACCTCAAGAGCTTTAGGAATTTCTTCTCATACTCCTCCATAGTCATATTTCCTAGCTTGAGTTCAAATATTCTTGCATCGTCTTGTCATAGTAATGATTTGACAAGTACTGCTGCTAGAATGATCTCTTGAACTGTTTCCAGAAAATTATCTTTTCATCAATATGCTTGACTTGCTTCAGTTGGTCCCACCACATGGAATCCTTCCCCTGAAGATGATATATAGCAACACTTGCCTCCAGGTTTGATGAATAATTATGCAATTGGAAATATTTTCTTATTCCCAAAAACTAGGATTTAACATCTTCTCTTTTCCCATGCTTTCCATCAAATGATGGTGGCTTGAGTTTGATGATCTCTCCTTGAAAAATATCCAACTCATGCCTCCTCCTTTGATTTTTGATAGGGGACACACTTGGGATGCTATATGACTTTGAACATGCATGTGATCTACTGGTCAAGTGTCCTAGTGAATGATGATGTCTACCAACACTCCTTGATATCCTATATCCCCCATGCTCATTCCTCTTATCATTAGATATGGATGTTGCTACTTTCCTTGCATTGGTTGCTTGTTTTGTGCCAAAATATTTATTGACTTGTCTCTACAACAAATTCAAATTCTATAACAACTCAATGTTAATTTACTTCTTCTCCTCTTGAGAACTTATCAACCTTTCATTTTCTTCTCTATAAATCTTCACTTATTCTACAAACTTTTCATAGTCTCAATCATCTCCATAGGCTCCACCCTGCTTATACATACATTGGACTCAATCTTTGCATTTTCCATGCTGATATGTAAACCTCAGATCTCATATTCATGGATGTAAGATCCTTGGGAATCATCCATATCTCTAGTCCTCATATAGGAACCAAATTGTTTTTACCATACCTCTAATTCTAAAAAAATGTGCATGCAACAATTATTATTATAATTATGTATATTGTAAAATTGTCATTAATTAAGCTAGATGCCCTTCTTTGCCTTGATTTTCTGAAGAACATTGATAACTTAATCAAAATTATGAGATTTCAAATATATTCCCTTATGAATTAGCTTTCTTATGACTGTACTTATGTCTCAATCTGATTCCTGAGTGGAAAGTTATGACTTTCCAAAATTAGCAGATTCACCTTTTTTCACTGGTACCAATAATATCAAGGAATAACTTCTGCCTCTTGTAGAAGAAAATATGGCAAGAAACAAGAAAGTTTTTATATAGGGCGTTGATAGTATTCCTAATTTTGAATACACGACAACTCTCAAATTTAGGATCTGATGCTCCATCCAACTTCTGCATCAATTTAGATTTGGAAACTGTCCTTTTTCATTTTCTCTAGACTTGTTTTTAGCCGAAAATGGCTATCTCCCAAATGGAGAAAAACTGGAAAAAACTCCCTCAAGACAAATTTGTGCAGATTTATGAGTATGTAAAATGTCAACTAAATAATTTTTTCCAAAATTGTGATCTGGGGTCCCTTTTCTTCCCTGTAAGATTTCAAAAATCCCCAAAAAGTGCTTGGGAATAGTGGATTTTACCCTGTTTAGGCAACTCCAATCCAACTCCTTTATAATTTTAGTAGAATCCCAACTAGGTATCTCCACGCCTTCTTTTTTGACTCTCTATAAAAAATTCACCTTTATCTGGGCCCCAATTGCTGAGCACAACCCAGATCTTTAAAAACCACTCTTACATTTTCTAGAAAATAAAAGCAGAACTGGACAAAGGCCCTCAATGACACATTTGTAGCCTTCATCATTGCGAACATACCCTTGAAATTTCACTTGATTGTGAGTTGAAATGCTCTTGTTATGGCCAAACCAAGTTTTTGGCTCTAAACTTCTTTTGGTCTTTGTCCAATTTTCTCCTTCCCTTTCTTCCTCTTTCTCTTCTTTTCCTTTCCTCCTCTTTCTCTTCTTCCCTTCTCTTTTATTATTTCTTCTCTTCTCCTTTCCTTTATCAGTGATTTCTTATCTTTTCCACTCGTCGATGTTTCAGTGTTGAATTTTTTTTTCTTCACCGATGTTTCGGCACCAAAAGGATTTTCTTTGTTGACATTTTGACACCAGGAACTCTTTTCTTCGTCAATGTTTCAATGCCAAAAATATTTTCTTCGTCGACGTTTCGACATAGTGAATTATTTTCTTCATCAACATTTCGGTGACAAAAGTATTTTCTTCACCGATGCTTCTTCACTGGAAACTCTTTTCTTTGTCACTGTTTTAGTGCTAGAAACTCTTTTCTTCATTGACATTTTGGTCCCAAAATACTTTTCTTCGCCAACACTTTGATGTCGAATTTTTTTTTCTTCTTCAGAATTTCAACACCAAAAGTATTTTCTTTGTCGACATTTTGGCACAAAAAATCCTTTCTTCGTAGAGGTTTCGACACCAAAAGTCTTTTCTTTGTCAATGTTTTGGTGTCAAAAGTCCTTTCTTGATCGATGTTTTGACACCACAAATTCTTTTCTTCGTTGAAATTTAGGCACTAGAAATTATTTTCTTCATTGACATTTCAACACCAAAATTATTTTCTTTGCTAACATGCCAGCACCAAAAGTCCTTTCTTCATCGACATTTCATCGCCAAAATTCTTTTCTTCATCGACGTTTCAGTGCCAAAAGTATTTTCTTCATCAACACACACTGTATCGACGGAAACGATCTTTTTTACACTGAATGGATTTTGCATATTTTGAGCTAATGACCATTGTGACCATCACAAAAAACACTGAATCGACTCACCTTCTGAGTTGAATTTGACCCATTAGCTAACAAATGACTACACAGGGATAACCCCCAATGCTAACATGAGATTTGGGGGGATTTTGGCTCCATAAGTTTTTTCTGGGTGAACTCAATTTCATCGAAAACAACACAGGTAACAATCCATTGTTTTGTAATAGGCCGTTGCAAGCCCAATGCTACAACCTTCATCTTTGACACCACTTTGTAACATCCCCACTATTAAACCCAACAAAATGTTTCTGATACCGCTAAATTAAAATGCATGCAACAATGCTAAAAACTCCCATGCATCTAATACCATTTTTAATAAACATGAATACAACTAATTAAACATATAGAGAACATGATATAAATATTCAAGGATAGAGAGTTCATGCACAACAATTTAAACCTATAACTAAAAACAAAGAACATGGATAAAACACTTATCTTTATCAACAAATGTGTAATCAAATTCATAGGATGGAAATTTCACCCAACCATATACTTTCTATTCCAATTCTCAGTAGTGATTCACCCTCGATTTGGAGGTAGGAATCCACATGAAAGGGTGTATCTAATGTCCACTTACAACCTATTATAACCCACAACAAGCTGCTTTTCCTACAACTATCTGAATCCTTTAGCTATCTTCCCCTTAACCTACACAACCCAAGGAATGGGACCCCCCTTCTTTGCACGTATTCCTTCAAGCCTTCCCACTTCCCTCTAGGGCTTCAACATAGGTTGACTAGGATTCTCTTTTGCTGGGGACTCCAAGGACTTACAATTGCAACATGAAACTCTCAGCAACAACTCATTTTCTCTGTGGTAATTTATTACACACAAATCTCTTCTACATGCCTAACAACCTATTTCTTCCTGCAATTATATCTCCCACAAGCTTCCCACAAACTCCACTATGGTTGTCTTCTAGCTCCAACACTCAATACCCTCTTGTTGTCCCAAAACTGCATGGAAAAACTACCTACAATACCCATTCAAATTTCTCTTTTACCCATGCCTGTTGACTCTCACATTCCCCAATTTTGATTGTACTCAGCCTCGTACTCCCAATAACTATGTGATGTGACTTTTTACACCAACCCTCAAGTACTTGTATTCAATGATTGGGGCTTTGATACATTCACAAGGAAAATAAAAGTTTCATACAAAATAATAATTTTAGATAGTGGGTTGGGATTAATACACATGCATAATTCCCCCTTGGACCCCCCCTCTCTTGTGGAAACTTAGCTCCCCATGAATCCGTCTATGTCCATCTGCAACCGATGATACTTTTGTTTTATTATTTCAATATAATTTTTTTTACATATTACATTGCTTGGACCATGAACATATATCATATTTACATTATATATCGCTAAACTAGGGATGTTACCACATCATCCAAACTTTCTACTGCATCAATACTCTTGACCCATTATACCGTGCTTATGTACCCTGAACTCTCCATGCCTTGAACTAGTTAGGTGGCCAATCCGAATATCATGCCCAAGCCATAAGAATGCACTTCTTCATGCCTGGAATGATTGCTTCCTACTGAACTTTATTATGCTTGAACAACCCTACTGGACCAAGGCAAGGTCACCACCTTCACCTCCAAATTGTCAAGTCACCTTCTGCAACCCAACATTATAACAACTTCATTGAACTTAACACCTTTTCTTGGTGCACTTAGGGTCCAATGCCAACTCCTAGGTAAAGGATCATGTTAATCTCTATAGTCAAGAATAGGGGGGAAAATGTGAATCACAACCACTGACCTCAAACACTCTATCGATTTGTCCAAAGTCCCATATGTTAGATGAGTTAATCAAAATAATTCAACACTTATTTCTTAAGAGAAGCATTCCCACTCCAATACTTTTGTCATCTTTAACCAATGATCTCATGATATTCCCAAAATTGCATGTAAAAACTGCCTACAATACCCATTCAAAGTTGTCTTTTACCCATGCCCGTTGACTCTCACATTCCCCAATGTGATTGTACTTAGCCTTGTACTCAAAATAACTATGTTATGTGGCTTTTCACACCAACCCTATTACATGTATTCAATGATTGGGTATTTGATACACTCAAAAGGAAAATAGAAGGTTCATACAAAATAATAATTTTAGATAGTGGGTTGGGATTAATACACATGAATAATTCCCCCTTGGACCCCCCACTCTTATGGAAACTTAGCTCCCCATGACTTCATCCATGCCCATATGAAATCGATGATACATTTATTTTATTATTTCGATATACAATGTTTACATATTACATTTCTTGCCCCACGACCATATATTGTATATACATTATACATCGCTAAACCAAGGATGTTACCACAACATCCAAACTTTCTACTGCATCAATACTCTTGACCCATTATACCATGCTTCTTTACCTTGAACTAGTTAGGTGGCCAATTCGACTATCATGCCCAATCCATAAGAATGCACTTCTTCATGCCTGTAATGATTAATTCCTTTTGAACTTCATTACGTTTGAACAACCCTATTGGACCAAGGAAAGGTCACCACCTTCACCTCCAAATTGTCAAGTCACCTCCTCCAACCCAACATTATAACAACTTCATTGAACTTGACACCTTTGCTTGGTGCACTAAGGGTCTAGTTCCAACTCGTAGGTAAAGGATCATGCTAATCTCTATAGTCAAGAATAGGGGGGAAAGTGGGAATCACAACCACTACCCTCAAACACTCCAATAGTTTGTCCAAAGTCCCATATGCTATATGAGTCAACCAAAATAATTCCACACTTCTTTCTTAAGAGAAGCACACCCACACCAATACTTTTTTCATCTTCAATCAATGATCTCATGATATTTTTGTCATCATGGTATTTATCCTCAAACTGCCCAAGGATCACTTTGCCTTACCCAAGGTCCCAATATACGAAGGTGGGTGAGCATCTTCCTTGTCAACTTGGTCTACTTTCCTATATGAACCATCCAGGTTGAATGCACACATTTCTTAATCAAATCCTTTTCTATCTCCATCTGTCCACTTAGAAATGGACTTCCCTGATCTTTTAGGCAAGTGTCCTTCACTTTGGCATTTCCATCATTGCTACATAAAGGAAAGGTCTCCAACCCTTCATTAAAGTTGTCAAGTTTCCTCCTACAACTTAATAATTTCTTCAAGGAACTCATGCACTAGTGTCTCCTTTCCCACTGTCCTACTTCTTAGAAAAGAAAATGCATAAACCAACATTGATGTGGAGAAGAGGATGGGATGTTGCCATCATGAGTTTCATCCTTATGAAAAAATGACTTCTCATATGTCTATCCTTTCACTAAACTTGGCACCTTTACAAGTTTCTTAAACTCCATGGCCTACTCTTAGGAAACACGCCAAATGTGGCTTTGATCAGTGAACAAAATATGGCAAGTGGCTTACAAGGCCACCTCCAACAAATGCAACAAATATCTACCTGGAATCCACCATGGGATTTGTCTTAGCAAACTATTGTTCTTGACTTTTTTCCCCAAACTTGACTAAACATGTTGTTAAGTCACCAAGAACCTTAAATGTTTCCTTTATAGTTTGTTCCACTTGGGTTCCTCCCAAGGCTACTGGCTTTATCTTAAAAATATGTTGCAATTGGACTTCTTCCAAGACTTCCCACTTCTTCTTCAAAGGGAAATCAATGGAAAAATGATTTTGATAATAAATAAAACAAACAACATACTTACCTTTGGAATTAGGCAAATTCAATTGCTTCCTTGTCTTCATAGACTCTTCTTCTACACTATCCACACTGCACATGGGTATGGCCAAATAATCTATCCAATTCTCAAAGACTCAATTCTACCTCGTTGTCTCTAGCCTACTCTTGTCCACCTTCTCAACCTATCATTGCAACATACTACTCCCTTCTAAGTCATGGTGAAGAGCACCTAAATTCTTCAAGGTATATGCGGATATACTATCTTAGTTTCTTACTTCACCAAGGCTCTAAGTTTATGTTTTCTAGTCTTCAAGTCACTCATGTGGCTGCTTGGAAACTTGTCCGAATGCCCACTTCTTTTCCTTTAGTTCTCTCAGATGTGATGAAGAGAACTTGAGCTACTTTGATATCACTTGTCATGGAAGTGACAATGGTGAATAGTGCCAAAATTCCCCAAATCAACTCTAATACAACCTTTCCTTTAGAAGGTGGTGAAGAGTATGCTCTGATGCCACTTGTCATATAATTACAATCTACTCAAAAATTTCTCTACAAACTTGAGTTTCTCCCAACTCATTTTTGGCACCTAAGGTCGCGTGGCATTGCCTTGAATTGACCACAATGGATTTGCTAGCCTGCACCTACTACACCCAAACTACACCTATTCACTTAATCTACAATATATCAAATGAAACTAAATCATACTCAACCAAGTTCATTCAATAATAGGAACACATCCATCTGCAAAATTTAAAACATCAGGCCAACATTAATTTAATACTTAGCCAATATTTCAATACTTAGCTTACACAAAGCAAAGCAAGGAATAGTAACATCCAACACATAAAGAATCCACAACACACATGTATAGGCGACATCCAAGGCATGTGCCTTAACTTTATTTAGATGAAGTGTTACAGATATAAAACAAGGGACTAGAATCCTTCTACCTACAACTCCATTCTAGATGTACAATGAATCTATGCCAACATTTCCTTTTTCCTACTACCTAATGGACTTACATAATCTAACCGTTGAAGCAACCATAGACCTGCCTCCTATAGGTCTTGTCTTTTTCTCCTTCTCACTCAACTAATGCAATTTGTTGTATTGTGCCAAACCTATGCTTGCAAGCCCCTCTAAGCCTAAGCGGATCCAAGTTCCCACATTGCCAATTTGCCAACTTCAACTATACTCGATGGTGCCTCTACCCCCTTCATGACTTGTCAGTGAATTGCCCAATGTCCAATGGTGTTGTGCCCAACTATGCCCATTGCACCCAATATTGTTCCCAAGTTCATCCAATGGACGTGTTCCCAATATAAGTGTGCCCAGTGGATGTGCACCCATCAAGTTACTCCCATGATTGCGTTCTATAGATGATTGTGCTTGAAGATACTTTTGCCATCCCATGAAACTGTCAAGTGTGGAGCACCCAACTCCTTGGGTCAACGTGTAGCCCAAGCACCCAAGTTTATAAAAGATAGTTAATTTGTCTATGCCAATCTTGTCCATCATGCATCATACTTATAGATTGGATAGGGTCATTTGCCATAACCTCCACTTTGCCTTCCCTCACCAAGTTATTTTCCAAGTTTTTCTTAGTGCGTCCAACTAGTGTGAGATGCTAAGGTCTAGAGTTCACCCAATATGATCAAGGGAACCCAACATGTCCATGCTGCACCTTTCCATCATGAAAAGGTGCCAAAAATTGGCTCTTCTAACCATTAACCTTTTTTCATGTCCATTTGTGTTAGTCAATGACCACTAAAGTGATCATGTGGCAGAGGTGCTTGAAGCCATTCAAGGCTAGGACCTTATCAAATGTTTGTCCATTTGGCACTGGCATGATTGAGAGTAGCAAGGTGTATTTAGAACCTAGGTATATGTGTCATGTCTATAACATTAATAAATTAATTTAAAAAAAAATATTGAAGTCCATAAAAATGAAAATTTAAAAAATAACAAATCACAATAATAAAAATATTTAAAAAAGGGATCATAATTTTATAAAACTATAATAAAATAATAAATAAATAAATAAAACAACATAAATCCATATTAATCCCATATATTTTAAGCATTTATAGAATTATATATCTGTTTCTTTTGATTCCTCTTGATACTTATTATATCCAAAGTTAAAATAAATTTATGATAGTTAATCAATAACTCAGGTTCCATTTCACATATCGATCACATTTTAATGAGGCATGTATGATAAGTAAAATGCAAAATAGTATAATGTTGGTGAGGGACAAATTAGATGGCATGGGAACTCATCATTAGAGTGTGGTGATATGATGGTTAGATGGTATGCTTGAAACAATATGGAGTGCTCTAAATCAATATGGAAGTACACGGTATGTCTGGTATGGTTCTTGAATTAATTGAACACTAATCATTATGATACCATAAAACTTTCCATTATGGTAATAATTACCTCAATTAAATTTTAAAGGTTTATTTGGATGTTAAATATTCAATTTAATAATAACATTTGCACAATTTTCTCTTATTACAAAGTACTTGAGCAAAATATACATCTAATCTAATCCAATCCAACTCAAGCAAGAGAAAGCTCTTGATTGAACATTTATACAATTACTGGAAACAAAGCCCTTTGATTGATCCAATCTAACTCAAGCAACTTAAACGTCTTGGAAACAAATATTAGAATAAGATCTAGATAAAGGGGAGGCATAATGATAAAACAATGAAGGATCAACAATGAAATGAATTCAAAAAAATATATTCAATATTAACTCTAGTTCACTTAATACAATAGTGTTTGTCTCTTTGATAGAGATTATAGTTTGTTGTAAGGTCTAATTACTACTTATTCGAGAGGAAGTGGTTGAGTGATTATCTCAATTATCATCCAATAATAACTCAATGCCTAATAACTTGATATTATTACATAAGTAAGCCTTATAATCTAACAACAAAAACCTTTAATTAATTGTAACAATCAAGGTTGAAATTTGAAAACGAAAAAACATATCAAATTTGATGGTTTTAACAATTACATTACTCGTTTTGACATTTTTAATAAAAAATGATAACAATTATGAAGAATATTTAACTATATTTAATGAGAAAATTACCCTGTGACCAACAATTTTCCCATCAAATACCATCCCTCATAACGATTATCAAACAACTGGAATGACAAAGTAGGAACAATATGAACCGTCCCACATGCAAATCGAAGTTACATTTATTAAGAGTTTAACCCCATCCTTAATATTGTTTTCCCCACCCCTTTTTTCAATATAAAAAAATTCCCTTGGCCATATATGGCATTGTAAAGTAAATTTATCCTATTAATGGATTGGTAAGCCAATGTGCTTACGGTCTCATTCTTTGCCCTCCAAAATTAATAATACTTTGATAGTAATATTAGAGTTAAAATGATTAATTCCAAAGTTTTTTTAAATTCAAAATTAATTTCAAAGTTCTAAGTTTATAAATCACAAAAAATTAAATTAGTTATTTAGGTTGTAAAGTTTATTAATAGTTTGATTTATGAATTTGAATCCTATGGACAACACAAGA
>SNQJ01S0178559.1:9694-29352 GCA_010110895.2 Picea sitchensis | reverse complement strand
AAAAATAAACACATGGGTCATCAAAATAAAATATTCATATTGGTGGTCATTTCGAAGCAAAAGCCACTACCTTCATGATCTTAAGAACAAGGTATTACTAGCCTTATATTTTTAGATATTCTTTTAAATTTACAAGGGCCTATGATAAGTGTCAAAAGCTCGTTGGTAGAGGAAAATTTTCAACCATGCCATTGAAACATGTTCTCCCTTATTTTCCATTCACTAAATGGGGTTTAGATTTCATTTGTTCCATAAATCCTCCATCTTATGGAGGGAATATTTTCATACTTAGAATTATAGACTAATTCACCGAGTGGACCAAAGTTGTGCCACTTAAGAATGCGCAAGATGAATAGGTCATTTATTTCTTGGAATCAAACATCTTCTCTTGTTTTGGTCTCCCTCTTGAAATTATCTCAGAAAATGGGCCATCTTTCATTTCTGCAAAGTTCACTCAGTTTCTTAGCAATTTTGGTGTGAAACACTTTACATGTACTTCTTCCACCTATTATCCATAAGGAAATGGGTAGGTTGACTCAACTAATAAGAATCAGATCAAAATATTGAAGAGGATCATAGACGATAAGCCATGTCAATGGAACATGCTACTTACATACACTCTTTGGGAAGATAGGACCACTACCAAGTCTAGCACTGGCCATGCCACATTCCAACTTTTATATGGCCAAGAAGCCATAATGCTTGTAGAAATTGAACTCACCTCTCTTACACTACCACTATAGGATGAAGAATTGAATTCATCAGATATTTCTCAAAGGATAAATGTTATGCTTGCCTTAGAAGAACAAAGGAAACATGCTTTAGAGAATCTGATGAAAAGGCAACAGTCTATCAAAAAATATTTTGATAAGAAAGCTAAATCTATTGTTTTCAAAGTTGATGAAAATGTGCTCCTTTAGGATTTTTCTCATGCTGAAAAGGGAAAGCACTCTAAGTTTCAGAAACTCTGGTTGGGTCCATATAAAATCTCCTTTGTCATAGGAAATAACTCTTATTTTCTAAAAGACATGGAAAAGCGATTGTTTTCATACATGACAAATGGCTCACATTTGAAAAATTATGTTGAGCTGACTAAATTTTAATGATTCCTATATATAGTTTCTTGATTTTGGTTCATTTATTTTCTTGTTGTACAGTTAATTCCCTCTTAACATTTTATCAATTTCATATTTTTCCTTCTTTTGAAATTTTGCTGGAGTAATCTAGTTAATTTTGAGTCATTTGCCTTTCCATGTTAACCACAAATTTTGTTGATTTTCTTGGAAGTCTATAAGAATATAAATAAACATATGATCTTCTTGGGTCTATAACACTACTTATGTAGTAGTTACTGTTAAAATTTAACTAAAAAGTACCTAGGAAAGTGTTTCTCATCACGTAGGCACCTAATGGGTGAGAAAGTGCCTAATGTGGACCCTAGTCATTTAATTTGTGAGATGCAAATTAAAAGGTGACTTTTTGAGACTTGGGGAAAGTGGGTGGATAAAGTGATTTTATTTCCACCGTTGATCTCATCTAATCTCCATCATTGGATGAAGAGACTTTTCACCTTCCCTCATTAGATTGATTAGGGTAAGGGGGTGCACCCATTTCTAGGGTTGTTGTTCATTTGTTGAGAGAGAAAGAGCAAGATAGAGGTCAAGTTTCAGAGGCATCATATGCAGAGCTAGGGCATGAGTTTCAAGGAAGCTAGAAAGCACAAGTTTCAAGGCAACAGACAGTAGAGAAAACAATCTATACAGTACGGATTTAAGGAGGTCGTACAACATTAAATGTGCACAGAAATCGAGGAGGATAGAAATAGATTTTTTTGAGTGTATTGGCACACATTCCAAGGATGTCGTACAACATTTATTGGCAAAGATTTCAAGGAGGGTGTTGGGCACATTTTTTTGAGAAAGAAAAATCCGTACAATCCGTATGGATCTGCACCGAAATCGAGGATCGTATTGTCATAAATTTTGGGCACATTTTTCAAGAGTATTGGCACAGTTTTCAAGGCATTTTTACTACTATGTTTTCCATACAGTCTTGGGAGAATTTTAGCACAAAAATCTAGATAGTTCGTACAACATTCATTGCTGGTACAACTATACAGTGTACGGATTTCTGGGACAGAAATCGAGGAGATTCTCCGGACAATTCAGAAGGATTCTTTGCTGAGCAAGAAGGATGAGATAAGTTTGTGTTATTTTTTCTGAAGATGAATATGCTATACAAGAATTTCTCCGAAGCCCATAAATAATAAAATCCCTCTCTCATTGGTTTTCCCCTTGTGGGTTTTTCCAAGGTCGTTGTTAGACTGAAAATCTCTGTGTTAATAATTTTCTGAGTTTATGTGTTGCTGATATTTTATTTCTGCATTATAAACGATGTTCAGAATCTTCATTTTTCAGTTCTGAAATATATTTTCTGCTGAGTTTTATTGGTTGTTATAAATCTGAGTTTGGGCATTAAACATTGGCTGCAAAATCAGCGAGACTGAAACTAGGTTGGGGTCTGAAATTTTATAGTTACCACACCTATCGAATCTCGCTGACATATGAAGTATTAAGCCTTTCCCATTTCTTCTTTCCAGTTGTTCCTTCCATATAGTTTTCTTGCAAGAATTATCAAAGAAAACTAACAGTTTTGATGCAAGAAAAACCAAATATTCATCAGTTCTAGTAAATTCAAAAATTGCCTACGTTGTGGAATTTCCAGATGTTGACTCATAAAATCGCCAACTAAGCCACCAAGCCTGCAACCATTTACAAGGCACAATTTTAAATTTTATTATTTATCTATGATATAAATATCTAGCTAATATAAATATCTAGCTAATATAAATATCTAGCTAATAGGTGGAACCCATTATGGAAGAAAGAAAAATATTTATTTTCAAATATTCTCGGAATAGTTAATCTATGGAGAATACATGATGATTTCACTTTCTTTCTTTTGGTTTGAATACGGACACCTTTTCTGGTTTGATTGAGAAAGAAAAAGAAGTGCTAGTAAAACTTAAAGCTTCACTCATCGAATGCTACATAGTTGTGATGTTGAAAATTATAAAAGTGGCTACATGATGGGAACATAAGTTGTAAAGGAAGTCTCACAGTCATAATGCATACAATGCCTCACCAAGAAATAAACATAAGTGTTTAGTTCCATACATGGCATGTTTTTAAAGGGGTGGTTCAATTATTTTAATGTGGTTACCATATACAAATCCTAGCATACAATTTCAAGCGCCATCCTCCATATACAATGTTATTTGGTTTAATATAGAAAAGTTGGAAAATGGTTATTAAAAGGATGAAGGTTTTTATGTGTATTGCATGTGGTGTATTTCATTCAATAGTGGCATTATTTTACACCACCTTTCGAATTAAGCTTTCAAGTTGGGATAGGATATATGTATATGATGCACATTTAACACACACTAAATGTGGTTTTATTGAAAAGTTGTGACGGTGGATTTGATATGAAAGATGGGTCACCGTTTGAGCTAGCAACTTATGTCATTGATTACATGTTCGAGTGCCATGTGATGGCTCGCATACCTAGCTTTACTCCCTAGCTTGCTATTATACATACACAACTGTAATATAGTTATAGTCATTATTTTGGGTTTCAAATATTAATGGAAGACATGTGCATTACAAATGTCAAAAAATCGAATGACCAAAATGTCTCCTCCAAACTTTTTAAATACTACATTGTGAGTTATGTGATGATTTGAAAAGTAACGATGGATATCCTAGCTTGAATGATGAACTGATTATGATGTTGGACTTAGTTGATTGGGTTTGTAAAGTAGTTAATTATCGAAATCTGGACATAACATTTGAATTAATACTACAATCATATTATTGTTTTTAAAATAATTCCATGCTTTGCATATAGGTTCAAATCCCTCCATGACTTCACTTTTCATACATTACTCCTAAAACCCCAAAATCATATATCATTTAAAAGTTTCCATTTTCCCCCTTTGTATGAGTCATGAAATCGTTACATGGTTACTAGTGGCATCAGTTACTTGATAGAAGTATTCCATAATTAAATGGATTAATTATTAAACAAGTGAAGTGGTTCAGTTTGGATGAGAGGTATGGATTTGTAAATAATTAATGTTATTGTTCAGGACCAATTCCTTTATCTTTTCACTTTACATATCTTATTCCCCTTATTCTCGGATTATACTTATTAGTTCATTCGTATTTTCTTCCCCTTGATTCATAACTAGTTCAAAGGTATGACTTTGAAATGAACAATGGACATATGGGAAATTGTTAAAGGTGTGTTTGGCATGGCATGTATGAGAAGGTTATTAGTAGATATTTGAGCTTGGAATCTGGTTGATGTTGGATATTCTTGTATGAATATGTGAAATTACTATCTTTATCATTTACTTTACTTTCCATAAATTACAAATCCATCACATTCTCAAATTATAATGGAAATCCCATGTTCTTAAATAGTATCAAATTGTACAAAGCAATGAAGTGTTTCAAAGCATAGATGTAAAATTAGTCTTGCACTTCCCCTTCTATAACCCTAATTGTATGTATTCTTGTGTGTTGATAAAGTCAGAGTTTTTTCTTAAAAACTATGTTGATGCAATTGGTATTTGATGTTTTAGTTGTTACTTTGCATATATTCTAACTAAGCTTTGTACTTTTACATGAGCTTCTTCAGTAGAGGAAGGTATGGCAGAGGAACCAGGGGAAGATGGAGGAAGACTAATGATTTTTGGGGTGATAAAAGACTTCGCTTCTCAATCCAATTTGATGCATTTAACCAATCTGATACAATGAAGGAGAGTGAAAAGAGGGACCATTCTTCTTCATATTTCCATGAAAGAGCATTAGCAACCACATTTTATTTTCTCTTATTGTAAATGATCTCATAATCATAGCCAAATATTTTGGTCAACCACTTATGTTGTTCAAGGGATGAAAATATGTGTTCCAAAAATATTTGAGGCTACGAAGATCAATTTTAATTTAGAAGTGTTTCTCCGGCAAGTAAGGATGCTAGAGATCCACCACATGCAGAATAATCAACATTTCCTTTTCATAGGTGTATTTTCCCAAGTGTCTCTCAAATAGTTGTTTGCTAGTGAAAGCCAAAGGTCTACCATGTTGCATGAGAATTTCCCTAATTCCTTTCCCAAAAGAATAACATTCCAAAACAAAAGTATTTGTGAAGTTGGGAAGTGTCAGAACAAGAGTCATGCACATAGCCTCTTTCAAGTACTGAAAGAATTGATAGTCTACTGGAGTCCAATTGAAAGAATTATTTTTAAGGAGAGTAGTGAGGGGAGCTTCATTTTTTCGATAATCCTGAACAAACTTGCAATACTATCTTTTTAAACCTAGGAAACCTCTCAAAATTTCAAGATTTTTAGGATGGGATCGGTCCTTCATAGTTTCTACTTTCTTAGGATCCACATGGACACCATCCTTTCCAAAAATATGGCATGCGTACTCTACTTCAGGAGCTCCAAAATCATATTTAGACTATTTGAGAAAGATTTTTTGCTAAGACAATAAATGTAATACTTGATCTAGATGGTCTGCATGGGCTTGCCAAGTTTTACTATAAATGATGATATCATCAAAGAAGACCAATACAAACTGGTGGAAGAAAGGGGGGAAGACATGATTCATGAAACTTTGGAAAGTAGAGGGTGAATTACATAGGTCGAAGGGCATGACCAAGAACTCATGATGGCCTTAATGAGTTTGAAAGGAAATTTTGGGAATATCAACCTCTTTCATACATATCTAGTGGTAACCAAAACACAGATAAAGTTTGGTAAAGAACTAAGCCACTCAGTTCATCCAAAAGGTCATCAATGACAGGAACAATAAATTTATCTTTAATGGTAATTTTGTTGAGGGTTCAAAAATCACATGTGCCATGTACCTTCTTCTTGAGTACCATGATGACAAGAGAATAATAAGGGCTGGTACTAGGATGGATAACACCCATCTCTAACAATTCCTGAATAATTTTCTTAATTTCATTTTTTTATGAAAATGGGTGATGAAAAGGGAGAATATTAGGAGGAAGAATACCAAGGACAAGTGGGATGGAAAGATCATGGGTGCCACAGGAAGGGGAGAGTCCTTGGGGGTTGTCAAAAATAGAATAGTGTTTGGGGAGGATAGATTGTATCTCGTGATGAACAGTAGGTGAGGGGGTCTCAATTTATTAAATGTCATGGAGTTCATAAATAATGTCGGAATGACATGTTTTTAGTAGTTTCTTGATTTAGTGTGAATTGACAATCTCGGGGGAATCTGTCGTGATGCCTTGGAACTAGTATTATTTTCCATCATGTTGAAAACTCATGGTTAATTCCTTGAAGTCCATGGTGATGGTTCCTAGTGTGCATAACCATTAATCACCTAGAACAATGTCGCAATCGCCCGAAAACATGTGATATTTTAGGTGATAATGACCAATTTGTAGGCGCACAATTTCACAATGACTGACACATTTCATTGAATTTCCATTAGCAATCATGATTTGAAAGTTACTAACTACACAGATATAGCACAGGGTCTCTTTATCAAATCAACGATGAATAAAATTATGAGTGCTATGACTTTCGACTAGGATAATGACTTTCCAATGCTTGAGATAACCAATTAACATAAGGGTTTAGGGAGAAAAGATACCAGTGAGGGAATTCATAGAGATAAGTAGTTCAAATTATGGTGGATCAGAAGGTGGTTTATGATCAACGTCTTGGGGAAGATATTCAAATGAGAAACATCATCATCCTCTTCAGAAACGTCCTTAGGAATGGTCATAAAACGATTTTCCTCCTTACATTTGTGCCTTGGAAAATGTTTTCATCACAGTTATAGCAAAGACCCTTAAATTGGGATTCAACCATTTCCACCCTAGTTAATTTATGGATCTTAAGAGGAGGGAAAGGAGGGGTGAGATTTGCGGGCTTGGAGTAGGGAATAAAGGAGGGATTTTTTATTTGGGAAGAGACTACCTATTGTGCTTCCTTGGCACAATGAGTAGCTATAAGCCATGTATAGGGGTGAGCCAAAAGGACATGAGATCACATGTCATCCTTAAGGCCACTAATAAAGCATTCACAGAAGAAGGTGTCAGGCATGCATTCCATTTGGAAATCCAATTGCTCAAAAGAAATGATGCATTATTCCACTATAACAGACTATTTAAGCTTGGTCAAACACCTAATTGATGTTTGTTAGTGTCAAAGCATTCATAAATGTCTGCAACAAACTGGGTCCAAACAACATACCCTCAGTGTTAATTTTTATGCCATTACCACCATTACCAATTTTCATAATCCAAATAAAGGACATTGATATGAAGTGTGGTCAAATCATCAGTAATTCCATGCAAGGAGAAATAATGTTCCATTTGAGTGACCTAGCCTGTGGGGTCTAAGCCATCAAATTTATTCACCTCAAACTTGGGAATATACAATTCACGATGAAGGGGGTTAGAATGAAATACCATGGAATGGGATGAGTCAATGCCCCCTTGGTGTGAAGGTTTGTTTAGAGGAGGTAAGGCCCAAAAATTGACTAAACATTGCAGTCAAATTTTTCACATCAGAGAGGGTGTCAAATTTTGAATTGAGTGTAGAAACGTTAAAAGTGATGTCCTTGATGTCCTTATTGGTTTGTATTTTTGTGTTATCCAAGGTAAGAATGCAACTTTCATAGTCTTGGTTGTTGGTGAGGGCCATCTGGGTGGTAAGCAAGCAAGAATTGGTTCGGTGGGTCTACAAAGAAAGGGGTTATGAGTTAGGTGTACTACTGCGATCAATGAAAAGAGAGGAATATAATGGAATAGGTCCCAAATAAGGGTGTCAGGGAGGGTGGGTGGGTCCATGAAAAAAAAATTGGTATAAGTGACGTGTACCATTGCAATCAATGTGAAGAGAAGAATCCAATGGGATCGGTCCCAAATAACTGTGCCAGTGGGACCACTATACTCATTTTTTCTTTCTTTTTTTACTCTAGATTTATTCTCCAATATGAATAATATTATAGCGACAGAATGCCCAATTTTTTAATAGTTAAAATTGTGTAGTAATTTCACAACCTAGATGCAGGAAGCAAGGTTTCACTGCAAAATTTCCACTCTGTTTCTATTATGTTTTGTTCTGGAAGTAAGGATGACGGTTTTGAGGGTTCCCGTGGACAAGGGTTTTCCCTATGTTATATCTATCTGATATACCAACAGGGTTGAACAATAGTACTCAAACCAATATCTCAAGGATCTAACTAAGGAGGCTCGATTGTACCCTTGGTTGTACTACCCGATTACCTAGGTACATGAAAGTAATCTTCCTGAGTGTTGTTCTCGGTGCCACTATAACAATCAGGCAGTCGATTGGATGATCTACAAATAGTTTTAGGAGACCTATTAGACTCTCTATATACCTGAGGGTATGTGAGAGTTAATGGTCATGTACAAGTGATGTATAATGTGGTACTTCTCAAAGGGGTACCAACAGGGGTTACAAAGGTTTCCAACTAGGTGAAACGATGTGTTTTGAGTAAACACATGAAACCATCTATATTTCATGCATGTAGTCTTCCCCAACCACAAATTTACCCATCAAATGAAAAATCATTGTTCTTTAAAGATGGAAGCAATACATGTCTCTAGCCTGAAAAAATTGTTTAAAATATATGTAGAGGAAAGTGCTTTGATACCACTTGCAAGGTACCAGATGATAATATACAGAGTAGAAATACATTTTTTATAAGAATTGTTAGCAGAAAGAGAAAAATAGAGTGCACAATGACACAACTGATTCCATAAATGATTCCTTTATTATCTCAATATCCAAGTTCACTTTCCTCTTCGAGGGGGAGACCTCAAGTAGAGCATATCTCAAGTATAAAATAATTCTCAAGAAAAACTTTTCCATGCTTTCTATCCCTATTTATACTATTTCTATCTTATAGAGAACATTATAGAGGAATAAATTTCTAGAGGCTAAACCTTCTAGTAAGTCTTCTTACATTAGATGTGTTCACATTATTGCATGGGCCTTATTTACTAATTTGACCTTTATTACATAGAAAAACATATTGTTCTATCTACTTGAGGGGTTAGGGAGGTTAGGACCCTAACATCATAAGGTACAAATATGGTAAAAAATGTATCAATTATGGGCCTCATGATACTACCATGGGGAGACCCATCACCATCTTTGTGTGAATGGAGGTGACTTGTGTTGTGGAGGAAGTTGTGGAGTTGTTATTCAAGTAGGTTGTAAAGTACTAGGTTCTCCCATTGATCATTGTGTCAAACAGAGACACAAGGTTCACGTGATGGTTTTGGATATATATGTTTTAGGATTGATGGAACCAATATGATAATGAGTTTGAGCTATCATCCATAGACCAATGGTTGGATACAACATATGAATTGTCTTTTGGAGGACTATTTAAAGTAATTTTGAGTGGAATGCCAAATGAATCGGCTAGAGTTGTTTGATTCCACCCAGTTTAGTTAAAACATGCAAAAGAAATCCACAATGGGACATAGTCCATTTGAGTTGGAAAATGGGAAGAAAATGTTAATACCACATATAATTTTGTAAGGCTACTATGGGCACAACCCATTATCCTTGGGATTCATGAAAGGATGACAAATATGTTGGAGATGTCTTATGTTTAGCTAATGAATGTGATGGACTGGATGAAGCATTGGGTGGATCATGATGGGAGGGATGTAGAATTCCAAGTTGGTGATTCGGTCTTCTTCAACTTGGGTAGAGAACAATTGAATCCACCCAACGACATGTTTGGTGCATTGTAGTAGAGGATTGAAGGTTCATTCAAGACGATACTTGAGAAGATTGGAAACATCACCTACATATTGGAGTCAGTAGACCATATGGGATCTCACCATCCAGTTTTCCATATAATTTAATTGAATCCTTATGGGATTGACGAAGGATACCCTAGAAGGGATGCACCATCTACAACTCTTGTGTTAATAAAAAACTATCCAGAGATGGAAGTGGGGGGAAATAATTAAATACATGACCTCCTACTTCAAAAAAAAAAAAATGCATGAGTACTTTGTGTACTCTAAATATATACCTAAAGAGGATAACAATTGGGAAAGGTGGGGGGAATTGTGGCAATATGGAGACAAGTTATGATACTTTGATAAACATAAGCTTAGATAACTTAGACATGTGTTTGTTGGACGTTGTCGGGACAACAACAAGTTTAGTGGGGGAGGATGTAATACCTCTGATTATGGATGGTAGTAAGTGTGCTATCAATTTGGGCACAAAATATTTCCACAGAGGGTGGAAATGATAGATTTCCCTCCCCAATCAAATGGATGGAGTTGTGACCCATACATGTTGCCTTTATATGGACCTTGATATGCCTTGGGCACACACGATAGACATTTGGAACCAAAATGGCCTATGGAGTTTCCTTCGGATGGATTGAGATGTGTCCATACATGTCAACCCACTTAGTCATACTTGGGTGAGTTCATATGGATAGATAGAGTGATCTAGGATGACCTAGGAAATATGGACGATCTAGGTGGAATCGATGTGACTTTGAACCATTCAAAATGATTCAGTCGATGGTCAGCTTGAAGTGATGATGAACGACACTTGAGTCCACCTTGGAATGATGGGGCTTGAAAGTGCATGGAAAGCTTATATAAGTAGGYAGATGCCTCAAAKTTATAAGGAATCATCAATTTGCAAGAGAAAGAGTAATTAAGTGTTTTGTGATTGTCAAGTCTAGGGTTCAGGCACCATAGAATACTTGCATTGGCTAAGTGACAAAAAGACAGAAGCATGACCCATAGGGGTTAGGCCTATAATTGTTTTAGGGGTTATATTGATAGTTTTTTGGGAAAGTTTCCATTGTAATTGTAGTTTGTAAATGAGATACATGTATATTACCTATTCTCTTATGTTTTATATGTAACATTCTATAAATAATAAATAGTTGAGGCACCTATCTTAGTGTCCATCCATACTTATGTTCTAAGGTTTCTTTATGTGTATTGTATGCTATTGTTCCTTGTATGTGGTTGGGCATATGCCTAAGTGTTNTCTGTCACTGTTTGTTCCAGATCCAGGTGGATCTGGGGAGATCGGTTTGTGTCCGCACTTACGGATTTATCCTAAAACAATAACCATTAATCACCTAGAACAATGTCGCAATCGCCCAAAAACATGTGATATTTTAGGTGATAATGACCAATTTGTAGGCGCACAATTTCATAATGACTGGCACATTTCATGGAATTTCCATTAGCAATCATGATTTGAAAGTTACTAACTACACGGATATAGCACATGGTCTCTTTATCAAATCAACGATGAATAAAATTATGAGTGCTATGACATTTGACTAGGATAATGACTTTCCAATGCTTGAGATAACCAATTAACATAAGGGTTTAGGGAAAAAAGATACCAATGAGGGAATTCATAGAGATAAGTAGTTCAAATTATGGTGGATCAGAAGGTGGTTTATGATCAACGTCTTGGGGAAGATATTCAAATGAGAAACATCATCATCCTCTTCAGAAACGTCCTTAGGAATGGTCATAAAATGATTTTCCTCCTTACATTTGTGCCTTGGAAAATGTTTTCATCACAGTTATAGCAAAGACCCTTAAATTGGGATTCAACCATTTCCACCCTAGTTAATTTATGGATCTTAAGAGGAGGGAAAGGAGGGGTGGGATTTGCGGGCTTGGAGTAGGGAATAAAGGAGGGATTTTTTAATTGGGAAGAGACTACCTATTGTGCTTCCTTGGCACAATGAGTAGCTATAAGCCATGTATAGGGGTGAGCCAAAAGGACATGAGATCACATGTAATCCTTAAGGCCACTAATAAGGCATTCACAGAAGAAGGTGTCAGACATGCATTCCATTTGGAAATCCAATTGCTCAAAAGAAATGATGCATTATTCCACTATAACAGACTATTTAAGCTTGGTCAAACACCTAATTGATGTTTGTTAGTGTCAAAGCATTCATAAGTGTCTGCAACAAACTGGGTCCAAACAACATACCCTCGGTGTTAATTTTTATGCCATTACCACCATTACCAGTTTTCATAATCCAAATAAAGGACATTGATATGAAGTTTGGTCAAATCATCAGTAATTCCATGCAAGGAGAAATAATGTTCCATTTGAGTGACCCAGCCTGTGGGGTCTAAGCCATCAAATTTATTCACCTCAAACTTGGGAAGATACAATTCACGATGAAGGGGGTTAGAATGAAATACCATGGAATGGGATGAGTTAGTGCCCCCCTTGGTGTGAAGGTTTGTTTAGAGGAGGTAAGGCCCAAAAATTGACTAAACATTGCAGTCAAATTTTTCACATCAGAGAGGGTGTCAAATTTTGAATTGAGTGTAGCAACATTAAAAGTGATGTCCTTGATGTCCTTATTGGTTTGGATTTTTGTGTTATCCAAGGTAAGGATGCAACTTTCATAGTCTTGGTTGTTGGTGAGGGCCATCTGGGTGGTAAGAAAGCAAGAATTGCTTCGATGGGTCTACAAAGAAAGGGGTTATGAGTTAGGTGTACCACTGCGATCAGTGAAAAGAGAGGAATATAATGGAATAGGTCCCAAATAAGGGTGTCAGGGAGGGTGGGTGGCTCCATGAAAAAAATTGGTATAAGTGACGCGTACCATTGCAATCAATGTGAAGAGAAGAATCCAATGGGATCGGTCCCAAATAATAGTGCCAGTGGGACCACTATAGTCATTTTTCTTTCTTTTTTTACTCTAGATTTATTCTCCGATATGAATAATATTGTAGCGACAAAATGCCCAATTTTTTAATAGTTAAAATTGTGTAGTAATTTCACAACCTAGATGCAGGAAGCAAGGTTTCACTGCAAAATTTCCACTCTGTTTCTATTATGTTTTGTTCTGGAAGTAAGGATGATGGTTTTGAGGGTTCCCATGGACAAGGGTTTTTCCTTTGTTTTATCTATATGATATACCAACAGGGTTGAACAATAGTACTCAAACCAATATCTCAAGGATCTAAGGAGGCTCGATTGTACCCTTGGTTGTACTACCCGATTACCTAGGTACATGAAAGTAATCTTCATGAGTGTTGTTCTCGGTTCCACTATAACAATCAGACAGTCGATTGGATGATCTACAAATAGTTTTAGGAGACCTATTAGACTCTCTATATACCTGAGGGTATGTGGGAGTTAATGGTCATGTACAAGTGATGTATAATGTGGTACTTCTCAAAGGGGTACCAACAGGGGTTGCAAAGGTTTCCAACTAGGTGAAACGATGTGTTTTGAGTAAACACATGAAACCATCTATATTTCCTACATGTAGTCTTCCCCAACCACAAATTTACCCATCAAATGAAAATTCATTGTTCTTTAAAGATGGAAGCAATACATGTCTCTAGCCTGAAAAAATTGTTTAAAATATATGTAGAGGAAAGTGCTTTGATACCACTTGCAACGTACCAGATGATAATATACAAAGCAGAAATACGTTTTTTATAAGAATTGTTAGCAGAAAGAGAATAATAGAGTGCACAATGACACAACTGATTCCATAAATGATTCCTTTATTATCTCAATATCCAAGTTCACTTTCCTCTTCGAGGGGGAGACCTCAAGTAGAGCATATCTCAAGTATAAAATAATTCTCAAGAAAAACTTTTCCATGCTTTCTATCCCTATTTATACTATTTCTATCTTCTAGAGAACATTATAGAGGAAAAAATTTCTAGAGGCTAAACCTTCTAGTAAGTCTTCTTACATTAGATGTGCTCACATTATTACATGGGTCTTATTTACTAATTTGACCTTTATTACATAGAAAAACATATTGTTCTATCTACTTGAGGGGTTAGGGAGGTTAGGACCCTAACATCATAAGGTACAAATATGGTCAAAAATGTATCAATTATGGGCCTCATGATACTACCATGGGGAGACCCATCACCATCTTTGTGTGAATGGAGGTGACTTGTGTTGTGGAGGAAGTTGTGGAGTTGTTATTCAAGTAGGTTGTAAAGTACTAGGTTCTCCCATTAATCATTGTGTCAAACAGAGACACAAGGTTCACGTGATGGTTTTGGATATATATGTTTTAGGATTGATGGAACCAATATGATAATGAGTTTGAGCTATCATCCATAGACCAATGGTTAGATACAACATATGAATTGTCTTTTGGAGGACCATTTAAAGTAATTTTGAGTGGAATGCCAAAGGAATCGGCTAGAGTTGTTTGATTCCACCCAGTTTAGTTAAAACATGCAAAAGAGATCCACAATGGGAAATAGTCCATTTGAGTTGGAAAATGGGAAGAAAATGTTAATACCACATATAATTTTGTAAGGCTACTATGGGCACAACCCATTATCCTTGGGATTCATGAAAGGATGACAAATATGTTGGAGATGTCTTATGTTTAGCTAATGAATGTGATGGACTGAATGAAGCATTGGGTGGATCATGATGGGATGGATGTAGAATTCCAAGTTGGTGACTCGGTCTTCTTCAACTTGGGTAGAGAACAATTGAATCCACCCAACAACATGTTTGGTGCATTGTAGCAGAGGATTGAAGGTTCATTCAAGACCATACTTGAGAATATTGGAAACATCACCTACATATTGGAGTCAGTAGACCATATGAGAGCTCACCATCTAGTTTTCCATATAATTTAATTGAATCCTTATGGGATTGACAAAGGATACCCTAGAAGGGATGCACCATCTAGAACTCTTGTGTTAATAAAAAACTATCCAGAGATGGAAGTGGGGGGAAATAATTAAATATATGACCTCCTACTTCAACAAAAAATAAATGCATGAGTACTTTGTGTACTCTAAATATATACCTAAAGAGGATAACAATTAGGAAAGGTGGGGGGAATTGTGGCAATATGGAGACAAGTTATGATACTTTGATAAACATAAGCTTAGATAAATTAGACATGTGTTTGTTGGACGTTGTCGGGACAACAACAAGTTTAGTGGGGGAGGATGTAATACCTCTGATTATGGATGGTAGTAAGTGTGCTATCAATTTGGGCACAAAATATTTCCACAAAGGGTGGAAATGATAGATTTCCCTCCCCAATCAAATGGATGGAGTTGTGACCCATACATGTTGCCTTTATATGGACCTTGATATGCCTTGGGCACACACGATGGACATTTGGAACCAAAATGGCCTATGGAGTTTTCTTCGGATGGATTGAGATGTGTCCATACATGTCAACCCACTTAGTCATACTTGGGTGAGTTCATATGGATAGATAGAGTGATCTAGGATGACCTAGGAAATATGGACGATCTAGGTGGAATCGATGTGACTTTGAACCATTCAAAATGATTCAGTCGATGGTCAGCTTGAAGTGATGATGAACGACACTTGAGTCCACCTTGGAATGATGGGGCTTGAAAGTGCATGGAAAGCTTATATAAGTAGGTAGATGCCTCAAAGTTATAAGGAATCATCAATTTGCAAGAGAAAGAGTAATTAAGTGTTTTGTGATTGTCAAGTCTAGGGTTCAGGCACCATAGAATACTTGCATTGGCTAAGTGACAAAAAGACAGAAGCATGACCCATAGGGGGATAGGCCTATAATTGTTTTAGGGGTTATATTGATAGTTTTTTGGGAAAGTTTCCATTGTAATTGTAGTTTGTAAATGAGATACATGTAGATTACCTACTCTCCTATGTTTTATATGTAACATTCTATAAATAATAAATAGTTGAGGCACCTATCTTAGTGTCCATCCATACTTATGTTCTAAGGTTTCTTTATGTGTATTGTATGCTATTGTTCCTTGTATGTGGTTGGGCATATGCCTAAGTGTTGATTGTTTGATGATTCAATTTGTGTATGACTTGGAATTGCATCTAACTATATTAACTTAAACAGAAGTCATGTGTAGACTTTAAGTGAAGAGGCATAGTCTAGTTGTAGTATTGTGCAGGTTGGTCAAGCCATTGTAGTTGACGCAACATAGTGCCACATGATTGGATATGATGAAATTAAAAAATTTGGGCAAGAATCTTAGGTCCATGACAATGGGCCTCTTGCTTCATGGGAATTGGAAGTAAAATCCCACAACTTCTTTACTCATTTTAGCAAGATTTAATTCTCGTGTTTTTAGAGAAAGGTAAGTACTTTTAATCCATTGGATGGTTCAATCCATCACATTATTCCATGTAACAAAAATCAAATTATATGAATGATATTTCCCTAGATATCTTTTGGAGTTCATAAAAATTATACCTATTAAATGTTTTTCCCATCAATTTTAGAGGCTTAAATAGTTTAAGTACAACTAGATTTATAATGGAAAACAACATAAAGAATTAATGAAATCCATCTCAAAGGAAAAATCACCTACCTTATCATCATAGTAACTTATCAAATCACTTATGACTTGTTCCCTAACACATGATTCTATATCTGCACATTACATTCCTAGAGAGAAAAAATATATATATAGGGATGCTTCAATCCCTAATTAAAAATTTATTTTATAAAAGGAGAAAAAAATTGTAGACTCAACCTTAATCACTAAGTAAAGTATTGATTCACATTGTAACACACCCGACCCATAAATACCCTTTCTAGGGATGGGGAAACAAATTTTTGTTTACTCTAATAATATCGAATAATCCCTCTAAGGTCCTCATTGGCTACTGCTCACCACGAGATTTCTAACGGTCACCACCACACTAAAATATGAGATTTGGTCTGCAAGTTATTGCCTCCCAAAGTTATTCGGGTAATTATTAAGTGAGGTCTTTGGCATTTGGCATTGAACGCCCCTTTTTCTCACTCCCCAAAGTCCTAAAATATTTCCACATGGCCTTAGCCATTCGACGATCGGCGTTTTACGTTGAACGTCCCTTTTTCAGGGTTCGGTAATTGGAAATCGATGTTGATCTTTTTGGTCGTTCGAAAATCGATGATCGCCATTGAACATTTGATGATCGACAATCATCATTGAATGTTTCTTTACCATACTATGCCAAAATCTTTTGAACTCCCAAATTTATCCATATTTTCGGAGTCCCAAACATGTTACCAATCACGTTGGCCAGGCGAGCATGAACCAAAAGATGACATGTGGCAAGGGCCAAGGGTGACATGTGTCCTCATTAGGGGGAAACACATGTCATTCTATAATAGGCATAAGGGGTCTGTAAGTCAGTCAAATCTGGGTGACACATGTCACGTTAATCATGGGTCCACATCACCCTAGGTGATGTTAGCATGCCACGTCACCTCGGGCTGAAAATATTCCAAACCCTCTGGTCTCACGGTCAAGATGTGTCCACGTAGACCTCTGGATCTAGGGCCTCCATTGCTTCAAAAATTCGATGTTTAATGGTTTCATGGTGTAATCCTCTCCTTACTCCCAGAGTAGGTTAAATCTGAATTGACCATGGGGTAGATCCAATGGTCATGAGCAGTCCCAAAGCTCCCTCAGATCGACGAATCTCATTAATTCATAAATTCAGAGCTTATTGACACACCACACCTCAAATCCTCGGAGTGCCAAGTCTCTGGACTAAAGCATTTGGTGCCACGGTTCCCCTACCTGTCAACGACTAAGATTTACTCCATTGTTCACGACTTTGGGAATCTTCACACTTTGAAGGCTCTTGGCAAAGTTCCTCCAAAGTTTTGAGTCCTCGGACTATGAGATCTCCTGCCAAATGGACCAAATGGGTAATTTATAGATATGACATGTGTCAAGGTATAGAGGACATGTGGCCCCTTCAATGGGTGACACGTGTCACATGTTAATGGACCTACAGAGTCTGTGAAATGCTCGAATCTAGGTGACACATGGCACGTTGATTTTAGGTCCACGTCACCCTGAATAATGTCACTGAGCCACCTCACTTTGAACTAATAGTCTTGTAACATCCCTCAGATATCATAGTCGAGATCCAACCACGTAGATCCATAGATCTACGACTGTTGTTACTTTGGGAATTCGACATTCATGAGTTTTTCTATGAAAACCCCTTGCGACTCCCGGAGTTGATCATCATTGGGTTGACCTTAGTATAAATATGACGGTTAGGGTATATCCATGCAGACCCAAAAATCTATGGTTGAAGTGGTTTCAGGACTTCGGTCTTTGTCCCTTTGGGATTTCCTCTTCCCGTTAACACAACAACTCAAAACTGTCGAAGTGTCACTCTCTGAACCATGGGATCTAGTGACACATATCCCTTGTGATGGACAGTCCTGATTCTCTTTGGAATTTGGGACTTCGGAGGATCCCTCTGCCTTACAACGAATACACAATTTCAACGAACTCGTGAAGACTGAAGGAGTCGAGGATTGAACACCTACACTCCTTCTCCAAATCCAACGGTCGTGATAGACCTTGTATTCTCCCGAATGGATCTCATCCTCTCATCTTCCAAATGAAAGGATATTCCCTTTTGAGACTTAAATCTCCCTATCCTTCCTGAGATTTATGAGTTCTAAAAGACTTAGGCATTGGCACATTCTTTGTGTTCTTTCTCCTGAGCTTAACAGACTCCTTCTCCCAAGAGACTAAAAACAACTGACAGGGTTGACATGCATACGAGAAAATATTCCCAAGGTCGAAAAACTTATAGTTCATCTTCTTAAACTTGATCCACTACAGGGCTTGAGAATTTACATGCACAAACCATATAATTCCTTACTTACTTAAATACACGATCAAGAAAATATAAAGGGAAACAATATAATCATCAAACAAACATGCACATACCTGAAACATTTATAGGATATCCAACTTTAATTTACAGTTACAGTTCAAATATACAGGATATGAGAATACGTATCTATTTCAGATTGTAGCCAACAAAATAATTGTGAGTGTTCGTCTTTCCACCCAACCATAGGCTCAGAGGCATTCACTCTTAGCACTCTGTCCACCCTTGTGCCAAGCCATGATATCACTAGGGAAATTTCACAGTTTCATAGGGATTCCTTCCCAATCATGGTCTCTGGGAGGTTTATCAGATGCCTCCTTAGCATCAATATCATAGTCTCATGCTTAGTTCATGCTCTTCTGTAAATTATCAAAGATATTTTCTCATGTTTTCTCCAATAACCAGAACAACTTATCAAGCTTTCAATTCCTCTTCTTAGTTGGAGAGCCTCTCTTCCTCTCTCTTCATGTGTGTCTTCTCTCGTCTCCTCCTCGGGAAGGTTAAGGACCTGTCCTATTACTTCTGTCAAAAGGAAACTTGGGTTAGTCTAGGTCTGCAGTACTCTATGGTACTTCGGGCTAACAGTCTCTTGTCTCCTCAGCCAGACCATGCTTCCATTCATGGGGGTGGTTGATTATCCAACCACTAGTCCTTTCTTCATTAAATGATTCCTCTCCTTGGGATCTGGATGAGGCTTAATATCTCAGAAGAAGGGAATTTGGGTCATTTGAACTAATGAACTCTCTCCACAGTTTCCTTGTTAAGAACCAAACATCAATATAGCATAGAAAAACCTCAGGAAAAGTACTCAACGCCTTGAAAAAGAGATAATTTCAGATAATAAGCCTCTTCGAGGGGGAAACCTCCTTTTACCCCACTTAAATGTTCAAGTACAAGA